>JANTPZ010096751.1:0-12615 GCA_025593235.1 Vachellia pachyceras | reverse complement strand
AATCAGACAACAGGTGAAGCCTCCGTTCCGAGGGCGAGTACTACTGGCTCGTGATCACTGGTGGTGATGGTGAAGGCATTGCAGTGGTATAACCAACGCTGTACTGCTTTCACATTTTGACGTCGCATCTAACTCTCTCTCTCTCTCTCTCTCTCGTCGGCTGATATATTGCTATTTCACCTTCTTGATTTTCAATTTCGTGTGGATTTGTTATTGCTAGCGTTCCATGATTCAAACTAGGGGAGTCGGATCTGGTTTTGTTCCTAATTTTTGGTGTGGGATACTGCGGGCTTGTTTGACAACCAATTCTAGAATCTATGTTTGATTTCAAAACCTAGGTTTTACCTCAAAATCGAGTTTTTGTTCAAACAAAAATATTTTTCCCAAAAAACTATTTTGATTACAAAACCTCAGTTTAAAACTTAGGTTTTCTCTTTTATACTTTTTCATCTTTCCTACTTTTTCTTTCTTTCTCTTTCCTAATTTCCTCTTTCCCACCCACTTTTTTACCTCGGAATCCGTAAAAGCTAATAACTTTCCAAATATAAAATCAATTTTTAAAACCTAGATTTTGCTTCGAAATCTGTAAAAGCTATTTTCTAAAATCTATTCTCCAAAACCTAGATTTTATCTCAAAATCTGTAAAAGCTATTTCAACCTTACATCCAAACAAGCTCTCATGCATGTTTTCATTACGACGATAATAATTTAGGCTCATCTCATTGGTGTGGTGAGGATCAACTTTGGTTTATTTAGAGCTTATTTTGGTTTCTCTTCTTAAAACATAGGTTTGATTCCAAAATTTAGGTTTTACATTAAAATCTAGGTTTTGTCAAAACATTCAAATTTTTTAGAAAAGCTATTTTGGATTAAAAACTTTGGTTTGAAATTAGGTTTTGAAATAGCTATTTTCTTGTCAAATCACATCATTTCTTCTAATAAATTTTCAATTTTCTACTTTTTTTTTTTTCTTTTTCTTTAACTTTTTTTTACTTACTTTTTACTTTAAGATTCATAAAATCTATTCTAAAAAAAATTTAGGTAGTGCGCTTTAAAACGTCCACTGAAGTAGAAAAGATTCTCAGGGTACAAAATTTCTGTATTTATTGCCTACTCATTCATTTGAGTATTTTACAATTTATGGACAGGGTTGAGAAACCCTAGAGATGTACAATGATAGACACGCGTATATTTTTTTTTTCCAATTTATAGACATGCGTATATTACAAGTAGAATAAATGTTATGAGTTTGTATTGAGTTTGGGCCTAAGCTTATTGGGCTTTCTAAAATCTATTTGTGGGCTTATTGTCTTAACATTCCCCCTCAAACTTGGTCCTAGAGAATGAGTGAGGCCTAGTTTGTCACAAAAAGCCCAAAATCTGGAATGTGTGAAAGCCTTCGTGAATGCATTGGCGACCTGCTCAGATGACGGCACATATTGGATATAATTAGGAAATTTAGCTGATTCAAATCTTTCATGTTGTTTCTTAAACATTTGTTCTTGTAGATCACCATTAAGGAATGCATTATTGATGTCCAATTGTCTAATTGGCCAACCAAAAGTAACAGCAACCGAGAGAACAAACCTCAAAGTAGAAGCCTTCAACACTGGACTATATGTTTCTTCAAAGTCAATTCCGGGACTTTATTGGAAGCTTTTGGCCACCAATCTCACTTTACGTTTGTAGGGTCCACCATTAGGATTTATTTTCAGCTTAAAGACCCATTTGAGATAAACTATCTTCATCATCCTTGAGTGAGGAACCAAAACCCAGGTTTGATTGTTAATTAGAGCATTATACTCTGATTCCATTGCCCTTTTCCAAGTTTGAGACTTTAAGGCTTTAGCAACACTTGAAGGCTCTCTCAAGATAAGCATCTTTGTAGTGACCGCTCCAATGTAGGGTTCTTTGCGTTTGTAAATTCCAACCCTGCTTCGAGTAATCATATGATGTTGAACTTGACTAGGCTCGCTGCTAGTAGGTTGAGTCTGTGAGATGCTGTTACTTTCATCTTGTTTAGCTGATGAATTTGAAGAACTTTGTCCTTCAATCTACACATTACATGAGTGAGAAGGAGAATTTGATGGAGTCAGACTCAGCTAATCTGTTTCATTATTCTGTGCTGCAGGTTCATGTTGACACAGAGACAGCTCATATTGAAGGGATAGAGTTGGTTCTACAGATTCTGAAACACGCATAGACCCATTGGTGGATTGAGTATAACATCCGGTATGTGGGAGAGCAATCTGATTTTTGAAGAAGGCTTTTAACTCCACAAACTCTTCAGGTTTTTCTTCTTGTTCACAAAACCTGTTGAAAATGGAAAGTCATCCTCATTAAACACAACATGTCTTGACATGTAAATTTTGCCAGTAGGACTTGAAGCATTTATATCCTTTATGAGAGTTAACTATAGCCCAAGCCCCAATAACATACACTTCACAGTTTGAAACTATAATTTATGCTGATCACAGGGCCTAAGACATGGATAGCATGCAGAACCAAAAATCCTTGGGGATTGATAATTAGGATATCTCTTAAAAAACTGGAAATAAGGTGAGATTCCACCCAAAACACTAGAAGGTAGTCTGTTTAAGAGTTTAGTGGCCGTATGAAATGGTTTCCACCAATAGAAGAGTGGCATTTTAGCTTGAGTTAGGAGAGTGAGGCCAATTTCAACAATATGCCGATGCTTTCTCTCTGCTCTCCCATTTTGTAATGAAGTGTATGGACAAGAGTGTCTAAAAACAATTCCACACCCATTGCACTTCTATTTTTGTGTTGCCCTACCTCACAGATTCTCTCCATTTTCTCTACTCCTATAGCTTGTGTCTCTCACCATAATTTTCTTATCACTACAAGCTAGGGGCTCCTTCAACATCTTTAGTGTTGGGAATTGAGTGGTAGACCCTTGAACTATTCGGTAGGAAGCTTGAATAGAGAAGGAGGAACTTCAATAAAGAAAACTTTTATTTGAAACTGAAGAGATGAAATATACTAATTTTTGTATTTCTCTCACACACTGAAGTTCCTCACTCACATACTTTACCTTATTCTCTCAACTCACTCAATTCTCTCAACTCTATCACTTCTACTCAATTCTCTCAACTCTCTCAACTCATTCACACTCCACATATTTATACTCTTCCACCTCTTTAACGAACGGTGGAGATCATTTCGATCCTACGGCTTATATTTTGCATCTAGATAATTCTATACAACCTAAAAATATTCTACACGTTCTATATCTTTCTACATTATTCTAGAATGCACTAGTCTCCATAAGCTACTAGAACACTCCATAAGTTTCCGCAATCTTCCAGAAGCCTCCACAACCTTCCAGGGGCTTCTTCAACATTCCATAACCTTCTAGAAGCTTTCACATCATTCCAGAACCTTCTAGAGTCTTCCATAATATTTTAGAATCTTCCAAAACATTCCGTAGAGAGAGAGTTATTGATTATTTAATATTTAGTGATGTTTCTTGACATCTCTACATGCTACAATCTTCAGAGACATAGTAAATTGACGAGCGAACCGTTAGTCGCCTAAGTCTGTGTCAAAGATTTTAACCAAATTAATGTAGTATAGCACCAATCCGGGTCGTGTTCACTTTGAGGAGCCGATAAGCAAAATGAAATCCTAGTAATTAAATGCAAATAAACTAGACCGAAAACTAAAGTGGGGAATGTGAATCCTATGAATTAAACTAAAATTAAAATACTTTTTTTAAATATTTTTTTATGAAAACAAGTGAAACAAACGAAGATAAATGAAGCGCGAATAACGATGATGGAAATCAATTCTCCAACTCAACAACACCGGCAATCATCACTTCAATAGATATGTGAGTTAAAATAATGAATTAAAGAATTATAATTAAGCTTTAATTCAACAGCCGAGACACCTCAAATTGCCACAAAATATTTTCCAGACTTCCAATTTACTAACTGCCACCAGAATAGTAAAAAGGAATTAAGGATAATAAAACCACTGCTTAATTGTAACTCTTAAATTCAAGTAATAGAATTAAAGCTAGCAAAAGATTATTTGATCCAAGATTCTAGGCCACCTTAGAAAATCACAAAATGTTAACTCTAAATTCAATACAATATGATACCACAACATTATAATTGAAATTAAAGTTATAATCAGTCCAATATCAATTGCCAAGCAATAATTCCAGTCACAATAATCTCCACAATAAATCCTATCAAACAATAGAAATTGTTCCAATAATTAGAGAAACTATCATAAGACCTAGGAATTGTTAGGCAATTATTGGATAGAAAATTAAAGTAATTAAAAACTTCCCTTTGAAGAATCAAACTTCTGCCATTATTGTTGAATCAGAGAATTAAAGAATTAGTCAAGAATTACCATCAAGAACTCCATGGATCCAAACGTTGCAGCTATTAGAAGCATCAAGATGAATGGCGTGTGAATCTGTCTCCGTGGATAAATTAATTGTGGGGTGTGTGAATGAATGAATGACGTATGAATGGTTTGGCGGCTTCTGAGTGCGTGGGTCGAGAGGCGTCACAAGGAGATGAGGAATTGGAGGATAGTGGCGGCTGGAGGAATGGCATAGGTATTGGAAAAGGCGAATCTTCGTGTGATGGCGTGATTGTACAACCGATGGAATGGAATTTGTGCTTGAGGGTTTGTGGTGTGTTGGGCTTCTAAGTGGCAGCCCAAACGTGATGGTTTGGGAATGAATTAATTAATTCATGGTGCGTTGAGGTGGCTAGATATAATAGATGTGTGTGAATGGATTAAAAAAAAATGAAATAATAGGTCTAATGATTGAGCTTAGGAGAAATAGAATACCCAATTTTTTTCAAAGATACCTATAATAAAAATTGATCTTGAGTAGTATCAAATATCCTAAATAAATCATTTAACAAAATGATTAAAAATATGACCATTTAACATTGATTAGACTTAACTTCACATGATTGCTATTAATCATGTTTAATGCATTTGAACCCAATAAAAGCCCAACAATAGGACCAAAATTAACTCAAAATGTTATAAATTCATGTGACAAAATATGATTAATTCATAAATTAATATCTACGAGCAACAGCAAAGAAGAAGGTAACAGCATATTAATCAAAAGGATAAAAGTAAGAAAGTTAAATACAATGATGTTCACCCAAAATCAAGAGGAAAGGCTTCATCTTGGATCCCTGTCACTACATAAAAAGCAAATCTTTCTACACTTCTTTGCTTATCAAGCTATTCATTGTACAATGGGCGTATCATCTAATTTTTGTAGACACAACTTCGTAGTTTAACATCATTTTCTGACAAATTCGGCTTTTTTACTTCAAATCTTCTACGAGCAAAGCATCTACATTCGACAACCCTATTATCTCTGTTTTTTTGTAGGCACGATTTCATAATTGAACGCCATTGTTTGAAACAATGTGGTACGCTCAAAGCAACAGAAATGGCGTGCAACACAATAATAAACAACCATTCTATTTGTTGACAGATGGTCATATTTTTTGTTTGCTGAACTTTGGTTTGGAATCTTGCTTAGTTAATTACCATTCTGTTAATGAACGTTTAATAATGTGATTTGATGATATTTGTAACTTTTTTTCTTGATGATCTTGTTACGGGAAATTTACCTACATATTAAGATTAATTTTCCACATGAAATTCCATAACGACATCATGCTGAAGGGTTTGAATGGCTTATTAAGCTTAAACAAGGTGTATATTTGGGAAATTGCTGGGAGAAAGGAGTTTACGAATTTCGAGAAGAATTTACGGAATTAAGAAAAATTTACAAATTTCAAGATGTTTTTTATAGATTTCAAAATAGTTTTTATGGATTTCAAGATGGTTTTGTCTTGACTTACGCGTGCCAAGAAGTTCTTAACATTCGTATTACATTGCAAGCCTTGTATTAATTTCATCAAAACGTGATATGACATCAAGCGTACCGTGTAGACAAAACGCATATATTCATTAATTAGCATATCAAATCTAAATACAATAGTTTTAAATACCAGAGATAGACATTGGTCTACTTTGATATTAAATATAACATCTTAATTGATTTTATTTTCTAAATTTATAATTATTTTTTTAAAATATATCTACTTATTGCACATCTTAAGGTGCTTACATTAAGGGTAATACCATTGCACATAATTGAAGAAAGTAATTTCGAAAAACCAGCACTTTTTTTATAAATAAATAACTCAATTAATTTTTTTAATATTTATAAATTAATTATCTAGCTATGAGGAAATATATATGTCCAGATTCTATTCTTAAACTCTATTTACAAACTCATTTGAATTCTCAACCATATTGAGGGGATGTTTGTTAAATTTCTAGAAGCATTTTTATGTAAGTTGGGATAAAATTCTTCTCACGTACTTACCTTGAATTATGTAAAATCTCTATCCAAAAGTTAATCCAAACACCTCCTGAATCTCATGCATTAAATTTGCATCTAAAATACGACAATAACAATTTTTACACGTCACAACTTTTCTCCTGGCTTACGGTGAAATTTGCACATCGCTTCGATTAAATTACCACAAACTTTAAACAATCTTTACACGCAAATAGACCACTAAATAATCACAAAATTTAGAAATCATAACTTTTAAAACCAATATATTCTCATTCCAAAAGAAGACTTAAAATAAAAAGGAAGCAAAAAAAAAAAAAACTCACCTTACACTTGTATATGATATGTTAACCTAATGCCCACAAGTATTTCACAACCACAAAATTTGCCCAAAAAAAGCAGTATATAATATTTTTATGCGTTGCATATATAGAATTCAGATTAGGTACAATCTAATAAAAGTAATATTATTATGTAATCGAGGGAGGAAATCCCGTCTCTTCCTTTAACTTTTTTTTTCCTTTTTGTCTGCCATTTCATTCCCTACCAAAATACCAAACAGAGACTAGACAAAGTAGTGTTTTTATAAAGGTGCGCTTTTTATATCATAAACAAAATGCAATTTTTGTAAACATATATACATTTTATCTGATTCAATGTAGGGATAGGAATTGCGGGTTGGACCCACGGGTTGAACCCGCCAAGGTTAGGCGGGTTGAGCCCGTGGGTTGGTGGGTTAGCCCATCTAACCCGCTTTTTTATTTTATAAAAAATATATTTTTATATTTTTTACTTTTTCATTCCATTATTTTTTTATAAAGAAAAAAGTAATATTAAATTTTTTAGGAAATTATTAAATACTTATTGATAGGATTGAAAAGAAAATAACATATATATGCAATATTATAGAAAAAATTAGATAAAAAATGAAACAAATTTATTTTTATAAAAAAAGGAAAAAAATTTGGTAGGTTGCGGGTTGAAGATTTTCAACTCGCCTACTATAGTCCAACGTAAGGCTCTATTGGAGGCCCATTATTTTCTTCAGATAAAATATCCAATCAAGATGAAGCAATTTTTTTTTTTTTTTTGTATCAAAAAAAAATATAAAGGCAAAATGCAAATGGGAGGTTTCACTTTCACGTACAACCCGATGGACAGGGTACAACGGCTACATTGGGCTAGTATTAATGTGTCCGTTTGGGAACATTGTAGAGAAGTATTTTTACGTAAATCAAAGTAAATATGTACAAGAGATTATTTTATTTTGCAAAAAAACACTTTTGAACGGGCTTATAAACTCCTTAGAAGTGTTGTAAAACGGGGCTAATTGCATCCGTTGTTTCCTCCATTTTCTTCAATCATTCAATCCATAGTGTAAGAAGTCATGAAGACCCATTTAGATTCCTTGCGAGATACATCGGTATCTCCGATACATACCAACTTGCATTATATATGTACAGAACCCTCAAAGGAATAAACAAGTCCTTTCTCATTCTCCACTACACAAATCCTTTATGAAGCGAACCTGTGATTGATAGCCACGACAACCACAAGTGAGTCTCTATACAGGAGAAGAACAGCACTTCTTCCGTTGCGACAGATTTGAGCTGATCCTTATGCTGAATGGCTGAATGAAGTTGGGTCTGAAGAAAGCCCTATTCCCCGTCTCTTGATGAACGTCTATGAACAATTGGCCAAATACTTCAGAAAGGGAGAAACAACACACCGATCAAGGTCAACCGAATGTTAACATGTCAGGTAGAATTTTATTTAATTTGATATACCTTGGATTATCGACAATGGGGCTAATAACCATATCACCTGTGATAATGCTCTAATCAAAGACAAGAAGAGCGGATGCCACAAACCAGTCCAAGCTCCGAATGGACAAAACATTGCAGTTGAAGACTCAGGATCTGTCTTGAGCGTTCCAATTTTCAAATGCAATTTACTCTCTATCAGTAAACTAATTGAAGAATATGATTGTATTGTGATGTTTACAAGGGATTTTTGTGTCATACAGGAATTGCACCCGAGGATCAACCTGATTGGCATGGGGAGGAACTACGATAGGCTGTATATCATGGAGCCACCACCACCGAAACTGAGTGCACTAGCAGTGATGACTACGGATACAACCGCCTGCACAAGAGATTGGGCATGTTTCGAATAACAAATTGGAGCAGTTGAATTTATTTTCCGATGTATCTAGACTACGACAATAAAGTCTTGTGACCCTTGCATGAAGGTGAAGCAAACCAGACTATACTTTCCTACTATTTCAATGAATTGTTTGATGAATGACCGTACCAGGGTTCAAAAGAATATTTCTAAAACTCATTTGACTAATTTTAAGAAAGTTAAATATATTATTTTAAATATTTACATTCATAAACTTTTTAGGAACCAATTTGTCTGGTTTATAAACTGATATATATAATCTTATGATCCGTATGAGTACTTCATAGAGATAACATAATATATGTTATAATTAAACAATTTATGTCTTTTCTCTAATCTCATCAAATTAATCAACTAGAGCTTATGTTAAGGATTCCAAGTAGTTTATGAAAAAAATTTATTAGGAAATAATAACCCCAAGTTGCCATCAATAAGAATGATTTGCCTCTTTGCATTTTTGTCTAAGATTAAATAATCTCAGTTACCTTGAGCTACTAATTTACAAAACCTTCAACTGAAACATACACATTTGGGCGCTGACAAATCATATAGCAGCATCATTAGCATACTCAGATATTGTGAATTTCAAAATGCAAGTAAATAGATCACTTATATGTACAATCTCATTCAAAAAGTAAAATGAATAGATTGCAAGTTACGTGCTAAAAGCTCTTTGGAATTTATCACATTTGAATCTGGATGAAGAAGCTAAGCCTCCACACACACACACACACACACACAGAGACATAACAGGCATACAAATATAAGCTATTAATATAGTAAAATGATCACAAGTGTACTTGAAATACCTCATTAGCAACATACTCTGCGTATAATGAATTCTGGGCTGAGCTTAATAACTTTACTTAAAAAATACATGAATAAATTTAAATTGTGAAAATTTGATTTGAGCGATTCACAATTGTACACATTTTCCAGTTGTGAATTTAACAGTTTAAATTTATTCTTTCGAATTTCGACCAATGGTTGTAGAGACTACCATGTTGCACGCATCTAGCCTAGTTTTGTCTCTGCCAGCTTTTACGGTTTTTAAGAATTAATCCAACTCTTCAACTTCAGAAGCGCCCAAAAGAATACAATTCAAAGGTGCTAAGCAGATCTGAGAAACTGTGTGATGCACCAAATTCTTAGAGACTCTATAAAGTAGATTAGAACATAAAGAAAAAGCTTGTAATTTTGCTCACTACCTCTCTAACATTGATGAAATTCTCTCTTGTGACTGCTCCTTCATCTTCAACCTTCTGAACCGGTCTTCCTATTTCTTTAAGCTTGCCTTGGGATTTCGCACTATGTTTCTATTTTGTTTAGAATTATAATTCTTTTTCTTTTTTACTTCAATTTTTCTAATGAGATCCTGGAAGATATTCTTGGTAACTCATGGGGATATCCAATAATTATCATTATTGATAATTCTAATTCTTTTACAAAGTATCATAAAATCAAAATATTTTATTTTTAATTTTTCACTAAACACATGCATTTTCACATCAAAACAATCATAAATGTTAATTTATTAAATTATAAGAGACTAATCGACGTGTAAAATCAAAATAAAAACCTTTTCACTCGTAATGTAATAAGAGGATACGCTAACGCACCATAGCTAGCCCAAAATGCTGCCCAAATAAGTAGTCGCCCAAAGCGTGGACCCTTTTTGACGCTTCCCAAGTTTGAAATATGCAAGTCCAATGTAAATTGCACAAAAAATTAGGCTTTTCATTTAAGATCAGTAAGTTGCATCAATGCTCGGAGTTAAATGTTATACAATCTTCAAAAATAATGAATTACTGCAATTGAGTGCATCAATAGGAACCAACCAGTTTTAGAAAATGATGAGAACCATTAATAGATGTTGAGTTTAATCGAAGGGGTTAGCCCTTATAACGTGATAAACTAAGTTTTAAATCTATGCAATGCTTCAAATAATTGGTCTTTTTCTGTGGGTGTTTTGGACCCAAAAAGGAACTTCTAAAGGGTAAAATCACAATGGAAAAATTTAGGCATGTTGGGCACTTCGTTGATACAAAATGCATTATGGTGTAAAAGCTCCTTAAAGGCAGAGGAGAAAGTGATCCTAGTAGCGTCACGGTGAAGCTCATATACCGTTGGAAGAATAAATGATCATTTACACTAGAAGCCTACCTCACACTCGTCTTCTCCTCTCACTTATTTCCTTTCCTCTTTTACCCTTGCTTGTATGATCTTATTGTCTCCACTCGTCAGCGTTCTCTGTCGTCATTCTCCTCGGCAATGGCCTAGATTTGAGCAGACGAGCAACTAATCTCATGTAAGCGAGGAACAAAGATGAGAGAGCAATGAGAAAGAAGAGAGAGGAAGAAAATGATGAAGCAACTGAGAGAGCGTTGCTGGTGACTTGAGGCAAAGATGAGAGAGCTATAAGACAAGTGCCCGTTTGAGAACACGGCAGAGAAGTACTTTTACTCAAACCGAGGTAAATATGTGAATGAGATTATCTCATTTTGATTAAAAACACTGTTGAATGTACATTTAACATTTGAAATCGCTCCGCTAAACAAGCCCAATGTTGAGCAACTCCGTTGAGCGAATCTGTGGAAGACTTGAGGAGAGGAGGGTATGAATCTGTGAACAATGTCGATGAAGGACAGCCATCTTCACTCCAGTCTCCGGCTCCATCTTCACTTTCTCTTCCGTTCTCCAGAAATAATATAAAATAATATGTGTGTGAATATATATTATTTAATGAAATTTATGTATCTTAATAATTTAGATTTCACCAAAACTTGCTTCTAAAATATTTATCCAAATGAGTTTTCCTTTCCATAAAAAGTCATTCTGTTACTTACAATCTAAACATAAATCAAATCACATCATTTAACCTCTACCCTAAATTTCTTTTCCAAAAACCATTCTACTAAAAGATATATACTTCTGTTATCGTTTATCCAAACGGGTCTAATATTATTTTCAGTAAAAATATACGTGTTTAGCAAAAAAAATAAAGAATAAAACTGATTATTTGTTAATTATCAACGAAATAACAAATTCTGATCGATCATAGATGACTTTAGGGTCAACTAATTGAAGACAGCTTGTCAATCACATATGCTCTATCAATACAACGTGTTGGTAGCTGGTTGATGGGCCTCTCCCTACACAGATGAGTCGAATTTTTGTACAGAAAATTTCTTTTTTAGCATTCCAACCCAATTTTTCTAAGGAATAATATAATTATTTTTGTGTGAATAAACAATAGTTTTTTTTGTTTGTCATATTGTATTTAAGTCTTTCCCGTCCACTTGCCCACTGGTGTTCATGATTATTCAGTAACAACGCATGTTGATAAAGGAACACAATAAGATAACACAAGATCACAATCAGTCATAAAAGTGAATGCAAACTGTATTAATTTAGTCTCACCAGTAATTTAAGGATGTCAATTACAACATACTGTTTTGTTATTTTCTCAAAATTAAGGTAAACTTTTACTACGTAATTTTGTCCATGCTTGTTTTGAGAAAGACATGAAGAATGTGACTCGTTGGATTTACTTGAAGAATTTGGTTAGAGTCGTCGTTCTCTTTAGAGATTTGGACGAAAATAGTGGCGGATTTTCTCCTATTAAAGGATATTATCTTTCAACTCATTCACACTCACAAATTGCTACTAGATTCTGTGCTTAATATAAATTGGTGAGATTAAGGCCTAGTTATTTAATTTGGTGAGATTAAGATTTTTTGTCCAAACCAATTTACTCAACTTATAAATTGATTTATAATCTAAGGCTACACATAAGTAATTCAAAGATATAATGTAAATTATGATATAATAAAATAATTTATTTACTTTCTTTAATATTTTTAAGTTAGTCAATTTTGTTTTATATTAAAAATTAGAGTTAGTGCTATGAAAATGTAAAATCACATAAATAGGGAAATATGCAGGAAGGTTGTATTGACTTGACTTCTTGGTGCTTACTTGCCCATTAGTTATGATTATGAAAGCCAAATTGTGTGCCATTTTGTCCATTAGCTCCACGAAATTTCATGATT
>JANTPZ010096747.1:0-10824 GCA_025593235.1 Vachellia pachyceras | reverse complement strand
GACACAGATTCCGAGGTACTTTATGTGAGAGGAATTTTGTCTCGGCTTGCGTGAGAATGGATTTTGGGAGTCAAAACGGCATTCCCAACGGAAAACCAAACGCAGCCAATTGTAATTTTCATGTTATGATCCATTAGTAACATCATTAACTAATTAAAATCAAAAGGCAAATGTACATATCATATTAACCTATTTATCATCCATTAGTTAGGTATACTTCTTAAACAAACAAAAAAACTTTAAACGTATTAAATTTTCTTTAAAATTTAACAACTTTTCAACTTTATCCCTGTTTAATATCAACGATAATGCATGATATATAAAAATCAACACACGATAAATGAAAGGTAAAATTATACATTAACATAAAAATTTAATAAAATGAATTATAAATAGAACCAAATAAAATACTACCCCACAAAAAGGAATATTCGAAAGTGCTAGGTGATTTGTAAATGTTTTTACATATACGTGAGATCTATAAGAGAGAGGTATTGAAAACTAATTCACTGGCATTTAAAAAATGAATGAAACAAAAGACCATCCATGTGTGTATTAACTAAAGATTTTAAAAATGGGATCAAAATAAAAGCTTCTTTGTATATAATTGAAAAGAAATATCATTTAAGATTGATGAAGTGATAGTTACTTTAATTAGATTGGTTAGGTACTAGATCGGGAGAATTGGACCACATAAAAGTTTGATTGCAAAATATGAGATTTTGTGAGCTACAAATAATAATAATATTATTATTTAAGGTTTCTAAAAGTTTGATTGATAATAATGTATATGCAATGTACAAAACCGTATTATTAGGTTGATGTGATTGTCTTGATTTCTTAATGTTGGAATATAAAATTATAGCTTTCTAGGTTTTGATTGTTCCTACTATGTTGTCTTTTGATTATTATTATTATTGGCTCCGCTTGGTAGCGCTCAATTCTCACCTAGAAGTACGTTCAACAGTGTTTTTTCGTAAAACGAAACAATCTCCTTCACATATTTATCTCAGTTTGTGTAAAAGTACTTCTCTACCGTGTTACCAAACGGATCCATTATTAATTACTACTACGTTCTATGATCAAACTTGATTATATATAGATATATATATATTATTACTTGTCCTTTGGTTTAAGGCAGAACTTAAAATTTCCACGTGTTAGGTACACAATTTATTTTCTTTGGTGAATCATTTATTGATGTGTATGTTACGTGGGACCATAAACATGTGCTTGAGTTGTGATAGTGAAGACTATTCTCCTTCTAAGATACATTATCAGAAAGATGACATACACTGATTTTAAATAAATTATTAATTTGATCTAAACTTAAGAAGAACGAGGATCACGGTATTAAAACTCGGACTCAAGTTATCCCATCAGATCAATGAATTGGCGAAAACAATTTTTTGACTAGTCCGATTATTATTAACATTTTTAGACAAATCAACCATATCGGGTTCTACGTTTTTTCCTACGCTAAGCAGAAATGATGTTGTTTTAATTAAATAAAAAAATAGAAAAATAGTGGTATTTGTGCTATAATTGACTTAATTGTGAAATGAGACGTTCCAAATTATGCAGCTTACCCTCCATATCATGCAACTGAGCTTCCCGTTATGTGTAACTGAGCTTCCACAGAGGTGAAATGAGTTGTCTCATTTTCTAATATATTCAAAATATTTTCAAACTATTTGGAGCAATATTATGTTATTTAATGAAAACTTCATATATTATTGCATTATATATATTATGTGCATATAATTATTTTTATTAAATTTTTATTTCATTATTATTTAACTGGTGTGACATCAATCCAATCGATTGGGGCATGAGAACCATTTATTTATTTTATGGCCGAAAAGGTTCATTTTATTCAATTTAAGTTATTCACTGTTTTTTTTAAAAAAATTGAAGTTGAATTATAGACCATTTGAATAATTTTGGAAAGATGTCCAGGCCAAAAGAATATGATACAATATTAAAAGTTTAATTAAAATTTAGTTTGTACATATGAAAATTACTGTATGAGTTTGAGAAAAAGGCTCATTACAGTACTTTTTTGCCAAATAAATGTACAATACCAATTATATTCTATTTTATTGAAATATATTAATTATACATAAAAAAATCTTATCAATGTAAACATAATATTTATAAGGGAAAGTTACCATCAGATTCCAATAAGAAGAATTAATGAATAAAAAAGTTTAAAGATTGGCAAAATTACCATCAGGTCTCGGTAAGATCGATAAAATTACTGTCAGATCACTTCTACTTAAGTTGTTAATGGAGGTGACAACTGTTATTAATATAGCTTTCGAGGTTGTTAATGACAACTGCATGACAAACTCTTGGAGACCTTTTTGTTATTAATTTCCTAACTGTTGTCATTAACAACTTCATCAGCTGTCATTAACAATCGGACCAGCTATTACTGGGATCTGATGATAATTTTACCAATTTTTAGAATATTTTACTCATTAATTCTTCTTGTTGGGATCTGATAGTAAATTTTTCCATTTGTAACAAATTGCACTATTCTCAGACCGAATGAATTGGATTTCATTTGGCCCAAGAAAGTAGTTTCTAGGTTTTACTGTCCTCCTTCGTTTTCCATAGCTAGGCTTTTCACTGTCCACTTTTTATATGGTTACAAAAGATAAAAGAAATTACCTAATAAATTTATTATTTATTGAGCTAATGTTAAAAGATGTATAAAAAACCTAGTTGTTCTTGAAAGTTAAATTAAAAGCTACTTTCAAATTCTAAAAATACATTACAATTTTTAAAACATGTTAATTATATTCACAATTCATAGTCACTGGAAAACTAATAAAGTTTATTAAATAATTGGTTCTTCAATTTTTTTTAGTGCGTTCAATTATTACTTCTGTTTTATTAAATAAAGAGAATTAAAAAAATCTCATATTGCAAAATTTATTTCCCAAAAACTATCTGATATTTGTTTAACAACTCAAATGCAACCTCTCTTCAGGCTTCAACATATGTACAGGTTCGTTTGGAAGTGCTTTTGAGAATAACTTTTACAGATTCTGAGGTAAAGCTTAGGTTTTTGGGTAAAACCTATGTTTTAAAACCAAACCTAGGTTTCAGGAAAATAAATCAAACAAGTTTTAACCGTTCTTCGGCCTTGTGCAATATATGTTGCATGAAGCTGAATAAGAGTTGCATCGGACTTGAGGACATGTGTCTTTACTCTTTGAGTACCTTTGGCCGAATTTTTTAATTAGGGGATTTTTTTTTTTGCAAATTTCCTTAGAAATAATCCTTTTGAACTATCAATTTTCTAGTAATCTAGATACACACAAGCCTTTTGACTTAGTCCTAATGAGTGGTTGAATAATTTCTGTGGCCTTAAATATTAAAAGGGAAATTTACTGTACAGTCCCACATAAGGGGCTTATTTATCAAATGGTCACAAGTTTTAAAATATTTATCAAATGGTCCCAGAGGTGTTGCCAATACAGCGCATGTTGTTGTCAATGCAGCGCATGGTGTTGTCACGTGATAACCCTTGACAACACCATGAGCTGTATTGACAACACCTCTGGGACCATTTGATAAATATTTTAAAACTTGGGACCATTTGATAAATAAGTCCCTTATGTGGGACTCAACGGTAAATTTCCCAAATCAAAATGAGTGAATTGGCCTTTGGATTTTGCAAAGGAACCAAATTGGACGTCGCTATTGCCCAAATAATAATACTTCACCCAATCATCCATGATATCCCTTCATGCATGAACATATAGATACAGGGGCACTATAGTAATCACACTCAACCTTGAGCTTAATGCATCTATATATAAAATTAATTAATATGTGTAATTTGTAATAAGATACGATTTCGTAATTGAAATATTAAAAATAAAAAGTATCAATTCTTTTAATATTATATTAAAATAATAAAATATATAATTTCTAATAATTGTAATTATTAATATGTTAAAAATGATAATATTTAATTGTCAGACCTAAAATATTCTAAATCTTACATAATTTATGCTATATATATAATTATTTATTACTATAAAAATAAATGGAAAAAATGACTTTCAAGTAATTTGATGTTTATTCCCTTTTAATAAAGTTTTCCACGTTGAGAGAAATATATAGTCATTGGAAGGGCTTTGCACTTATGTGATTTGATTTTGCTTGATCTGTATTAGTTATGACTTAATATAATTTATAAATCTAGTTGGTATTAATACACACATATGTATAATTGGGGCATTCTATTGAAATTATGGGTGTATGGTCAATGTGCACTTCCATAGAGTGATTTCATTTGGATAATGAAACATACAAGAAAAATAATGTTATATTTAAATGTGTTATTTGACCAATAAACGGACATTTAGGACTCGTTTGGAAGTCAGCTTAAAAATAGCTTTTATGGATTTCGAGGCAAAATCTAGGTTTTAGAGAATAGCTTTTACGGATTTCAAAACAAAACCTATGTTTCAAAACATAGGTTTTAAAAGATTGTGTTTGGGAAGTTATTAAGTTTGTTTGGCTGAGCGTTTGGAGTGTCCAAACGTAAATTCAACAGTATTTTTTCATAAGACGGGATAATCTCATTCACATATTTACCCCCGATTTACGTAAAAGTACTTCTCTGTCGTGTTTTAAAACGAGCACATTAGCTATTACGGAGTTCGAGGCGAAAAGTGGGTAGGAAAGATGAAAGAGAGAAAGAAAAAGTATGAAAGAGAAAATTTATTAGGAGAGAGTGTGATTTGATAAAATAGCGTTTCAAAAAAAAAATTATACCTGAACAAAATCAATGTTTTGGGCTAAAACCTACGTTTTGTAACAAAACTTAGGGCCTGTTTGGTTTGGTGGAATTGAATGGTTGGATATGGAAATGGAATTGATTTCCATCAACTAAGCATGTTTGGTAGCTAGATATGGAGTTGGAATTGGAAACCAATTCAACCAAAAGTGGTGGAATTGATTTCCATGCCTCACCCATAGAAATGTAATTAGTTCCATAGAATTCCCATCTAACCCTTCCGTTTCTTCGTCGGCCAGCACCCCAGCTACGGCGGTGACGGTCAGCACCTCAGCGGTGGGGGACGACCAGCACCCCAGCTACGGCGGTGACGGTCATCACCCCAGCGGTGACAGCCAGTACCCCAACGTTAAGATATGTTTCAACCATATAAATCAAGTTAGAAGTAAATGTTTACAATTTTTTACGTTAAGATATGTTAATCTCTTTGATTAGACTAAGACTCAAATCCCTTTATAATTATAAGTCTCTTTGGTAAAGCATTGAAAAATCATGTTTATGGAAGTAAAAAAAAAAATTCATCTCACCTTCTTATTTTATAAAGTATAAATCATTTTTAAAAAAATAACTTTTAAATGTGTACAAATTGAAGCATGCATGACAAAAAACCTTGCACGGTAGCTTTTTCCGGCCATGAATTTTCTCAAAAAATTTGGGCGAAATCCTTTTTTATTAAAAAGAAAAGAAAAAACAATTTAGCTTCCTGTTTCTCCGTCTCAAAAAGATAGCGAAAATAATGACACTATGTTCTGATTGATTGGAGCAGAGAAGGAAACAGAAGATAGTTAGCGTCTATATATGTATATGTATATGTATTAGAGAGAGAGAGAGAGAGGCAGGTTAAAGCAATAGTAGTGAAAGTACTATCACCATCCCCTCCACTCCACCACCACGGTGACCACTATCAACTGGTATTTTTTCCTACTGGAAATGAGCCAAACCCAACACCAATCTCTGATTCTCTCTTCTTGAACGCTTGCTCTGCACTATTATTGGCCTATCTTCACTGATCTTTAATCGTCACGTTGCTTCCACGTTTTGCTTGGGAGGTTTTTGAGCTGAGTTCTGGATCATGTGCTCTTTTTCTGGGTTGGCCTTTTCTCTGAGATCCGGTCTATTCTGGGAATCATTGCTCTTCCGTGGAGATCTACTAGCTTTTGAAGCTTACTGAGTTGTCTGGTTTCTCGAGATTGTAGCTTTAAGTTGTAAAAGTCAGCTTAGTGAGTTAGTGGTTCTGCAAAAGTTGTGCTATGAAGGCTTTTCTTGAAGATTGTGACCTGGGGTTTTCGGGGTTGATGAGAAAAAGAAGCGAATGAGGCGGAAACCAATTGTGTTTTGTAGCGAAACTGGTTTTGGTTGAGGATTGAGGGGTGGGAAAATCTTGGGGGTGTCTAAGTATTCGAGCTAATTCAATATCCGAGTGTATGAATTTACTAAAGGGTTTGTTAGGTGGGTGAAGAGGACATAGATAAGAAGAGGAATGATGCTTGGCAGCCTTAAGGGAGAGACAAGGAGGATTGTTTTGTGGTGGGAGTGTCATTTGGCAGGAATTTTGTTGCTAATCTGGTCTACTTAAGAGTGATTTTGAATTATTTGACTGTGGGTTCAATTTAGAGGTTGTTTTTGAAGTCATTGAAATCTTGCTGAAATGAGACTATCTTCATCTGGTTTTAGCCCTCCACCTCCGGAAGGTATGCCTGCGATTATTTGCGAATTCTCCTTTCTTGTTCTCATCTTTTCTCTCACCTTCTACTTTCTTTCAACTTTTTTTTGCCATTCTTAAAATAATTTTGGTTTCTACTAGGGTTCGAACTTAATCTTTAAGCCTAGAAGACCACCCGTACCACTTACCAACGCTCATGATTCTTCTTTTGCCATTTTGTCCATGTATTTTGGATTTATTTGATCACTAAGATGTACCTACTGAAATTTTTTTTCATGTTGGTTTATATATCTTTTTAAGCTAACCTTGTTGATTACGTTCTTACTGCCAGTGCTCAGAGATCAGGTTTTCCCCCGTTTTTGCTTGGTATTTGTTGTGTTATTTTTAGATCCTGGCTTTGACGTTAATATGCCAGAATGAATTTCTGCTGTTAGACGCTTGACTGCAGTTATGACTTTTCTGTTGCATAACATGATAAACGAGATGAATTTTGTAGGAGAAAAGCGAGTCCTGGATTCAGAACTTTGGCATGCATGCGCTGGCCCTCTTGTTTCCTTACCAGCAGTTGGAAGTCGTGTCGTCTACTTTCCTCAGGGTCACAGTGAACAGGTAGGTAAAAAAATAAACATACATAAAGCTTGATTTTGGCTCTTGAGGACAAGATGTTTCAACTAGATGGTACTTTGGTAAGAATAATGTTAGATGACTAGTGTCTGGGCATGAAGATACTATTTTCATATTTTGTTTCTTTACCTACTCTAGTTGAATTGTCTCGGTTCTTGTTTTTCCTTTCTTTCTGATAGCGCATGAAAGCCATTACTTGTTAATTCACTTTTGAGGGACATCTGCCTATTAATGGGTTTATAAATATGGAGATGTGATAGACTTATGTCTTCAAAACCAGCCCATAGATATTTCTATTTGAAAGCATATCTCTCTTCTTTTCCTCCATGAGCTGCTTACCTGCATATTTCATAACTCAGTACTTTCTGCATAGGTTGCTGCATCTACCAACAAGGAAGTGGATGCCCATATTCCTAATTACCCTAGCTTGCCTCCGCAGCTCATTTGCCAGCTTCATAATTTGGCCATGCATGTAAGGCTTGTATATATTGGTTTTCTCTTGTTTCATATTCTCCTTTGTGATGATTCCTAAATCTCTCTTTGTTTCACCACTGATTTCTGTTTATTTGTATTTGGATTCAGGCGGATGTGGAGACAGATGAAGTGTATGCGCAGATGACCTTGCAAGCTCTAAATCCTGTATGATACCTATCTTAACTAGTTGATGGTCTTTTGTTTTGTTGAATGTTTATGCTTTTCTGCTTCTGACTTTGACCTTGCTTGCAGCAAGAGCAGAAAGAGGTGTACCTTCCAGCAGAGTTTGGCTCTCCTAGTAAGCAGCCAACAAATTACTTTTGCAAAACTTTGACAGCCAGTGATACAAGCACACATGGAGGATTCTCTGTTCCACGCCGAGCAGCTGAGAAAGTGTTTCCACCTCTGGTAAAACTTTACCAAAATGTCTTGATATGATGTTTCTACTTATTCATCTTTTCTTTTTCTTCCAAATTTTAATGTCATAGCTTCAACTACAGGACTTCTCCCAACAACCTCCTTGTCAAGAGCTAATTGCTAGGGATTTGCATGGTAATGAATGGAAATTCAGACATATCTTTCGTGGTGAGTTCTATAGCTGAGATTAGTTGCATCCTCTTTCCTATTTATTTTCATTTTTATTGCAATTTTTGATTTTATTATTCTTGTTAGATAAAGGTTTTCTCCACCATTCTTCCATAGGCTCAAATTAAATTTACCTTTAAATTTATATTATACATTTTGCCTGAAATGATTCCATTTGGCTTATTTTTCTGCAGGCCAACCCAAAAGGCATCTACTTACAACAGGATGGAGTGTGTTTGTGAGTGCTAAAAGGCTTGTTGCTGGTGACTCAGTTCTGTTTATCTGGTCAGTGATGTTCTGATCTTATGGTCATTTTTCTTGCAAAATAAAAGTTTCTACTACTCATGTGAGGAAAGCAGTTAATCTGTTTTTCCCCTCTGATTTTTGTCATGTCAGAATTGAATTATGATCTTTGATATTCATATGGTTGATTGGCTTGTCTTCTTGAACCAAGCTGCGTGATTTTATGTAGGCGAGATGTATGTGTTGCCTTTGTTAGGCTTTACCATATTTTATCTCCTTTCAATATGGTATTTTGTATGCAAGATATCCTAGATGTGGTTGCTACTGATAAGATTGTCTTCCTGGTCAATGTCCTAAGCACACTGTTTGGGCTTGAAGTATGTAGTTGATTTTTTTGCTTATTGATTTTGTGCTTTATAATTGTTTTAGAAGCATTGTTAGCGTCATTAAAAAATTTGTAATACCTCATTAATGATGCAATGCATGTATATTCTCTTCAACAGGAATGAAAAGAATCAGTTGCTTCTCGGTATCCGGCGTGCAAATCGTCCACAAACTGTGATGCCTTCATCAGTGTTATCAAGTGATAGCATGCACCTGGGGCTTCTGGCTGCTGCTGCTCATGCAGCTGCAACAAACAGTCGTTTTACCATTTTCTATAATCCACGGTACACTGTCCTTTCTACATGCCTTTTCAATCATCGAAGTCTTGTTGATTATTTTGCTGTAACTGACAATGTCTCTCTTATATCAGCGCTAGCCCATCTGAATTTGTCATACCCTTAGTCAAGTATGTTAAAGCTGTGTATCATACTCGGATCTCAGTTGGCATGCGCTTTAGGATGCTTTTTGAAACGGAGGAATCAAGTGTGCGGAGGTTGATTCTCAAGTTTTTTGTAAATGACATGCTATTTCTATGTACTTTCAGTATGATATAGTTACTTAGATATGACATAAAAATATCATAATCGCATATTGAGGGTTTATAAATTTTAATACATGTTTTCTATACGTTTTCTTTTGTTCAGATACATGGGCACCATAACTGGTATTACTGATCTGGATCCTGTTCGATGGCCGAATTCACATTGGCGCTCAGTCAAGGTATGCTAAGGAAACACTCAGTCTTAAACTATGTTTGGGTACGGGCTAATGGATAATGGAGGGGAAGGACTGGTTTTATCGGGTCCTCCCTCTTATTTGGAAGTATCTTCATTAGTAGGACTATAGAATGAAATATTTTCAACTCTCTGATCCTCCCTGTATTAGTTTCTGGTTTCCCCAGTTTAAATATTTTGAAGAACTAACTATTTATTGTTATGTCATTTCTTGTTTCTATAATTTCGATATCATATCTTCTTAATAAAGGATAAGTTTGTAAAAATGTCTTATAGTTAATTCATTTATTAACTTTTTATGTCCTTATCTATTTTGAACAGTAAACACTGAAGGAATTATCAATTTAAGCCTCCCTTTTCTTCCCTTTGTACCCTTTCTTGTTCACTTAAATTCCTTCCATTCATTTCCACTACACAAACATCATCATAACGATTTTATCTTGATGCAGTGAGTGCTACTCTTAATTGCCCTGAAGCTACACTCCTTATGTTGCCAACTAAACAGTGTGTCTTCATATGAGAGATCTTAAAATCATGTCCTTGAATTGCATTGCAGGTTGGCTGGGATGAATCTACAGCAGGAGAGAGGCAACCTCGAGTGTCCCTATGGGAAATTGAGCCATTAACAACATTTCCGATGTACCCATCATCTTTTCCTCTTAGGCTTAAACGACCTTGGCCTCCAGGATTGCCTTCTTTTCAGGGTATGTTTAGCATTTTATAGATGTTTCTGACATTCTTATATACTTTGAACTTTAAAAGTTGATTAAATTTACATGTCCCCTTCAATGATGCATCTATCTAATGGAAACTTGTTATGAAATGTTACCAGGCTTGAAGGATGACAGTTTTAACTTAAGTAATAAACTATTATGGCTTCGAGACTCCACAGACAGAGGTCTTCAGTCTCTTAACTTCCAGGGGCTTGGGTTCAATCCTTGGATGCAGCCAAGGCTTGACCCCTCCATGTTGACTTCGCCGACTGACATGTACCAAGCTATGGCTAATCCAGCAGTTCAGGATATGAGGACTTTGGATCCCTCCAAACAGCTTCCTGCGTCTTTTCTTCAATTTCAGCAGCCACAGAACTTCCCCAATAGGACTGCTGCTTTAATGCAGGCTCAAATGTCCCAGCAGTCTCAACTGCAGCAGGCTTGTCAAAGCAATCAAGAGAATCATAATTCTTCTCAATCCATGGCTCAAACTCAGATGCAACTTCAGCATCAGCACTCGTTCAATAATCAGCATCAGCAGCCTCAGCAAGTGGTTGATCATCAGCAGATTTCAAGTGCTTCTGC
>JANTPZ010096745.1:0-10525 GCA_025593235.1 Vachellia pachyceras | reverse complement strand
ATTTAGATCTAATTCTCCAATTAAATCTTGTCATTTGTGATTTTTGTTACTAAAATACGTTTTGACATAATTTTTGAAATTTAATCAATATGAATTTTTATTATGAAGAAAAGTCAATGTCACAAGAATTGATCGGGAAATGATTGGATCTAATGAACATTTAGAAATAAATATTTTCAACTAAAAACATTTTTCAAACCAAAAGTTTTGTAACCAAATTGTCTGAAAACTCTTTTATACACATGAGAGATGATAAATCCAATCTCAAACCATTAGTGCAAGCCCTTTCAATTTTTAAAAAGATATATTTCAAACATATGTATATATATATGACTTGATAGGAACGTCATGCATGCAAGCAATGAAAATAAGATGTGGGGGATTTTTTTTTCCGATTAAGCTAATTATATATGTTCTTCAATCCCCACTTAAAATTTAATAAAATGTATCTTACATAAGAATGATAAAGCATATATACAATAAGAATATTGCAGAGAACGTGTGTGTGTGTGTGTAACTCCCATTTTCACTTTCCATTTTTCAACTAGGACTGGTTCAGAATGATGATCATGAGAGGATAAGAAGTTGAAATGAGACAATTGAGCACGTAAGGAGGAATTAAGGCCTAAAGCACTATTAGAAAAATGCCATTTAGCGATGGAAAATCCGTCCCTAAATGACTATTTTTCATCGCTAAAACGAGGGTCGCTAATATTTTCCGTCGCTAAATAGAAATTTTCTGATGGAAAATAGCCATTTAGCGATAGATTTTTCTGTCGCTAAATAACATTTTTCTGGTAGTGAAGCTTCATGCAGAGGACTGCGAAAAGTATCTATATCAATGTGTGCCTTCCATTCACGTCTGAAGAACCTTGGGGGGATTCCATCTGTGGCCATGGACTTTCATGGAAGCGACAATAAGGCTTTTCACGGATTATCATCTCAAACTGTTGATCAAGGCTGAAAGGATTCAAACAACTTGCTGGAATGCAACCTCCTCCTCCTCCTCCGCAATAACAACCAACTCCATCATTCCCTTTGAGCTTGTGGCTGTGCTCCTACAAATCAATCACCACAATATTGATTCACACACTCACTCTCTCTCTCTCTCTCCACTGTGTTCCGTCATGCTGCTTGTAATATTTAATATAAGAGCTAATTGAGGGATTGAATTTGGTCTTGAATATAAAATCCCAATACACTCTATTCTCCAAATTTATAAACTGATATGTAATCTAATAATACACATGAGTATTTACAATAATATTACAATTAACTAAGTTAACCTCTTCCATTAATGATCGAAGATAATAGGCTAAAGTATATTTTTAGTCCTTTATGTTTAAGTCAGGTTTCACTTTAGTCCTTTAAGTTTAAAAAGTGCACTTTTAGTCCTTCAAACTTAACGTCGTTAGTCTCTCCTAACGGAAATTGCTGACTCACCAAACTTAACGCTGTTATTTTAGATACTTTTTTATTTTACACAATTTAAAATATCAAATTTATTGTATTATTAAATTATAATTAAAATGTGAGTATGCTTTGTCAACGTTATATTGCACAATTATCGATTAAATTTGATAAGTCAGCATTTTCCGTTAAGAGAAACTAACGGCGTTAAGTTTGAGGGACTGAAAATGCACCTTTTAAACTTAAAGGACTAAAATGAAACATGACGCAAACATAAAGAACTATAAGTATACTTTAGCCAAGATAATAGTAGTTTAAAAGGTTTCCATCTATGATAGTCATGACAAAGAGGGTATTTTAAGAAAATCAACTCATAAGTAGAGGTAGTTTATATATGATGGCCAAAACATATTCTGGTTAGCCATATATAATCTCATAAGTGAACTGTATTTGGTTAAAGTTAGATGACACAACAGACCATGAAATTAGAAGTCGCACTCTATTTATTGCTTATGTGTGTATATGCGTGTGAGCACGAATTAGGCATTTACAGATAAGTGTGTAGCTAATTAGTAAAACACTATGGTGTTGAACTTCGTGGACACAGACCATGAAATTCGAAGTCTCTCTCTATCTATTTCTTTAGTCTTTTATAAATGGTGTGGTCTTGATTGTGTTTAAATTTAGGCAGGCTATGCTAATTGGCTGTGTTGACGACGTTAGTCACGACTCATATTAGGTGGTGACATACATTATCTATCCATCTTTATGTATCAGCGTGAATCAGCCCTTTCATTTCTCCAGACAACTAACCTATCTCACTTTTACCAGCTAGCCTCGTCTAAATTAGAAGTTTCTCAGACTTTATATATGAAGACTTCACTTAATAAATTCGAGATTAAGAAAAAATGCTTGAATTTGGGGAATTGATTAATATAATTAACCTGCTCTGAAACGTGCCAAACAGATAGAGCAGTTAAATCGGATAGAGTGGTGAGAAGGGAATTGATATTCATTTACATACCATTTGTTCCACGTCTTTCAATATGACGTAGAGACAATGGGCGATTCAAAACTGGAATGAAGAGGACTTTGCTGGAGGATTCATAATCATAAGTGTCTTTAATTCTGAAGTCCTTGTTCTGAAAGTAAGGTAGACGCTTTACTGATATGAAGAAATTACTTTGCACATCCAAGCGAGTCTCAGATTCTTCATGGGAGATCACAATATAACCAGAGTTTGGACCCTCCAGAGGTGGAAGAAACAAAGCAGTTTCGTCATTTAAGTATAGAGAGAGAGGCCTTGTTACATACATGATTATATATATATATTATATATCGATCTGAATCTCTCTGATGATCTCTCAACTCTCTCTCTCCCCCTCTCTATATATATGAACCTGTTTCACAGATCGTTGACACAAGATCATATATTAATCAGTATCTTAAGGATTGGAAGGAAGAAGAAGAATTGAAGCTGGTCGAATGAAACATTACCTTGTACAGAACAACAATGGAAGAAAACAGAAGAATCTCACAAGCTACAGTACAGAAACTTGATAATTATCTTCACCTACAGAGCGTTGTTGTTGTACAGTTGTACAAACTAATTTTTTTTTAGGAAACGGAGGAATTAATGAACAAAAATTCTTAAAGATTGATAAAATTACTATCAGGTCCTAGTAGTAGCTAGTCCGGTTGTTATTAACAACCTCACCAGCCGTCAATAACAACCGGACTAGTTACTGTTAGGACCTTGTGGTAATTTTACCAATATATGAGACATTTTATTCATTAATTGGGTTACTTGAGATTTGATGGTAAATTTTTTGATTTTTTTTGGTTGGATATAATAAATGATTGAAAACTCAAACACCAATGTCACATTCCTGAGCATATATCTTCAGTTAAAATGACCAAAGCCCCATATATCTTCAATTATATATAAGGATGGCAGACCGGTGGAAGATTTCATCTGAAGAAAAAATGAACAAAAAAGCCAAATTTGGACAAGTGGAGGAGGGGGGATATATTTTTACAATTTATGTAATGAGGATGAAGGTAGATATATAAGACTTTATGTTTTATTTTAAGAAAAATCAATAATTCAAATATTATTATAATTTTAAAAATATGATGAGAGGGTTACTTAAATAACGATAATTAACTATGATCTAGTGCTTTATACAAACGCGCAAGCAGTGTCGTGGGTACTTTTCCAAATTAAGTCAATTATTTTGTGTTACAAAGGTTAACGACCAAAAATACTTATGAATTAATGTCCAATGTGCCAAAATATTCATAAATTGTTTTAAAGTGTTAAAATATACAAGAAATTTTAAGTCAAGGTAAAAATGATACAATCGATAAAATCACTTAACGCACCTTGCTTTTTGTACCTACTGCCCTCTTCTTCTACAAAAAGTAGCTGCCCTTCGATGGTTTTCACGGTTGTCATTTTTCTCCGGTGTCAAAGTTTATGGGTATTTTTGCACCTAAAACTTATTACAGACCACGAAATGTGGTATTTGAGAAAATGTATCTTACAAAGAAGAAAACCCTAGCTAGATGGTTAAACATAACAAGAAGGCAGAAATTAAGCGTCACTCCCATTTGCATCTGACTTGGTGTGTGTGATTAATCACAAGTAATCACTAAGCTCTTATCCTTTCGCTTCAAAACAAAACTCTCAACCAGCAAATAACATGAAAATATCCTCCAACTGCCACTACACTTAAACTCCTCCACTCTTTCTATCTTTTCAGTCCCATTGTTTACACAAACCCATCCAACTCTTTCTTGTTCCCATTTCATTCTCTCAATGATCACTTTGTTCAGTCCAACTACCTCTTCTCTCCCACGATCAGAACCAATAAACCAGAAAAATCCAGAGGTTGCATCTCTTTCGTCTTGGAAAGCATCCTTTTTCCCGGCAATTTTTGCCACTTCTGTTCGAACAGAAACCTCCACATGCGCCCCTTTTCGTCCGGTGCTGTGTCATCATTTTCCTTTGAGAAAACCCCTAACCCATTTTTCCTCCAATGTCATCTCGTAGAACGTTGTTTTCTGCCCTTTATCCCTCACAAACTTGAAAGGGCAGTACCTGTAAAATGAAACTGACAATTAGATGAATGTGTCTCTCTCTAATGTTTTCTAAGGCCCTTTGTAAATGATACAAGCTCTCAAATGGTTATTTTCCTTTTGATCATTAGTTGTAGCTACATATTTGAGGCCCTGAGTCCTAATTACATGGAGTTTAAAGAATAAACCTCATTACTGAACTCACCATTTCCAAATAAGAAGGGATTTAATTATCTTTAAGTCCAATAACAAGTGAAGAGCATGTAATAACAAATTTCAGCGTAAAAAATGATGGCATATATGTTCGTACATATCACCTATGATGGAGACTTTTTTATAATTAAGTCTTACCTGTTTTATGTACATATATGTCATAAAAGAGTGTAAAAAATGATGTCATAATTAAGTCCCCATCATAAAACATCTTTCCTCCCTCATTTTCTCTCCTTCCAAGAGGTAAAGGAAATCGTATTAAATGCCCCAGGTAGGAATTACATGGAGCTTAAAGAATGAAATGGCATCAATGACTGAACTTACCAATTCCCAACAACAACGACTGTTGAGAATGGCCATGAGAGGATGAAAAGTTGAAATGAGGTAACTGAGAACGTAAGGAGGAATTAAGGCCTAAAGCTTCATGCAAAGGGTGGGGATAAGTATGTGTATTAACGTATGGCTACCATGGTTTCCTCAAGAACAAAGGAGGGACTCCATCTGCGGCCATGGACTTTGCTTGGAAGCGATCACGAGGCTTCTGGTTTATCTCAAATTGTTGATAGGTGTTGAAAGGATTCAAAGCACGAGGTGAAGCATCTTCAATGCAACAACCCCCACAACCAGTCACAAGTTCATCTTTTAAGCTTGTGGCTGCTGCGTTCCTACAAATCATTACATATTGCCCTTATTTGTTTTTTAGCAATGCCCTTATTAATTACTCTTGTCCTATTTACAAATCACTTCCAATATGTTTTATATATATCAAGTTAAACTTTAAACATCATTAATTATGTCTTAAAAATTCAAACAATTTTCCAACCAATATTAATATAAAAAATGGAAGACGGAAATTGGCAAACCAATCGTCTATCCAGCTTGGTTGTTGAACCAGTCAAAACCGGTGTTGACTCGGTCAAACAGGTGGGCAAACTAGTTTGGATAAAAAAAACCCCTTGAAGGCTAAAACCCACTAAATGATGGAATCAGAGTAGGAGGATGTGGTTAATTAATTTTAAAAATAAATACAATAATAAAATTAGTCTTTAATTCTCTATTTTATATTTAAACAAATTTACTTATGAAGAAATAAGATAAAATTAATTCATTTTATCTTAATATTTTTATCATTCATATTTAATTAAACTCTACAAATTTAAAAAATGGGTAAAATGAAATAATATTCTAAGTTTACCTATTAATTTTTATAAAATAAGATATAATCTATTAAAATCTATTATTTTAATATAGCCGGTCTAACTCCAGGTTGACCCTGATGATCTGACCCATCAACAATTGAATCACTATCTCACTCAATTCAATATCCGATCCGATTTTTTGAACATTGTTTCTAACTTTATCCCTATTTAATATCACTATAACACATAAAAATAAAGTCAACACATAATAAAAGAATGGTAAAATTGTACATTCACATAAAAAATGAGATGACTTATAAATATGATCAAATAACGTATTTTCTGTCTGCCCTATAAATAGGAGGAGTGAAAGTATAATTAAATAACTAGCTCATTTCCAAACCATAATTATTCTTGTTGCAATTTTCAAGAGACTTGGCCGACCCCAGCTAGTATAGAATAAATATTTTGTTGTTATTGATTTTGTAATTTTCAAGGGGCTATGGGGTAAGGTAAAAAAAATAAAACATTTTAACTATTACTGCCTTCGTTCCTTCGTATAAATTACAACAACAGGTAGAGTGTCAGGTAAATTAGGTGAAGAGTGCAACAACATTCTAGAAGACATCTTATATATAGAGATAGAATATCAGATAAATTAGTTGAAGAGGAAAATAATTCATAACGTACATACCTTTCCCACCGGTCTGTGAACATGACATAGTAGCGATTATCAAACAAAGGGCGATTCAAAACTGGAACGAAGAGGACTTGGTTGTGCGTTTCACCATTAGAGTTGCCCTCTGGGGCTGGAACATAGAAATTAAAGCAAGTTCGTCCTTTAAGTATAGAGAAAGAGGCCTTGTCACATACATGTTATAAATTGATATCTCTCTCTCTCTCTCTCTCTCTCTGTGTTTCCTGTATAACTCTATGAATCTGTTTGGCAGATCATTGACACAAGACCGTTGATTGATTCAATTGCTTTTATACACAAGCATATATTTTTGAGAGAGGGAGAGGGAGAGTAACTAGAGGTAATAAAATACTCGACAAGTAGTTTATCTCGTAAAGAATGAAGCAGCGAGGAAAAAGCTTTCTGGTTTTAGGAATCACATACATAATACTCCATCCGGTATATTTATCTAATTTGATTAGATTAAGGATGTTCTTAATTAATAGGTCATGTTTTTTTTCTAAAACGTTCTAATCATATTCCTTAATTTCCTCCTTCTTTTCTTATTTAATCATTACTGAAGGACTAGGGATAACTTAAAAAAATTGATAAAAATTATAAATATGTTTTACATTTACATTTAAGATTAAGATCATCTTCTTAATTAGTTTCTACATTAATACTGGAAGAAGAGTATTTGTCTATGCTAGGATGATCACAATGCCAACAATTGGCATAGATGTGAATAATAAGCATATTCTACAAAGAAGAGAGAACATTCAAATTATTTCTTAATTAATGCGTGCCTTAACATGTTTGTCTTTTTCGTTTCTTTCTTTTTTGGCTAAAAAAGGAAACAATTTTTTATTACAGGTTTACCGTTACAAGAAAGTTTATCTTGGCACTTATCTGAATATCAATAGCTTTGTCCTTTATACATATCATTATAAGCTTTGGCCGACATAATATTATATAGAGTTTATACTAGAATTTTCGTTTTGATCCATAACAGTGTTATTTTACCATAGTTAAAGATAATGATTAAAATCAAAGTTCATTAAAAGTACACGAAGGAAGAAGATGAGTTAAGGTTGAAAGTCACGATATCAAAGCTACAGGAGTAATTTGGATCTCAATAATTCATATGTTATTGATTATTCAAAGCGTCATTATAGCTTAATCTGGTCCAATATTTGACCGCTATATTACCTTTAATCAAGGTTATCACCCCGGACCGGTGATCAGACCGGATAAGGTAGTGGGTTAATGGTCAGTGGGTCAAACCGGAGTTAAACCGGTGATCAAACCGGTGAGGAATAAAAAATTTAAAAAATAAACATTATCATATATTAACACAATTTTTTGACATATTTTACAATAATACTTATTTTACAGTACGTTCAAAGATATCGGCCATTTGGTAGTAGGACCTGCTCAATAAATTTTTTTGAAATACCCAGATTAATTAAAGGGTAAAAGGGGGTATTTTTGGGTCAATGAGTGTATATGACCAGTGAGGAAATCTTATTAACCGGTGAAGAATTTTATCTTTTCCTTCTTTTCTTTCTTCTCTCTACACTTGATTTTTTCCTTCCATCAACACTCAACAATCACCTCATAAGTCACAAGCACTGTCACTCTATCTCTTAGCCTCTCCTCACAACACTCAACAATCACCTCACCTCTCTTTACGGATGATACATGCGTGTGGAAGAGAGCAAAAGAAAATGGAAAGAGAGAGGGGAAAAACCGAAAAAAATGAAAAGGTGAGATCGGACGGAGGATCGGAGACTAAAAGGAGACAGTGTTGCTTCTCTTAGTAAGAAATTCCTTCCCTTCTTACAAGCAAGCTATAGGGTTTAGAGCATGAGTTCGGAGTGGAGTTCAGGTATGGGACAACTGTGGTTAGGCAGAGAAGCAAAGGGGGGTGATAGACAAAGCACTAGCACACATGCAGCTGCATGAGAGGAAGGATCGACCTCTTTCTCCTGATCGGCATCAACGGCCGGCGACCGTGTGGTCTTTCTTTTTTGCTGTCTCTGATCGCATCCTCTCTCCCCCAATCGGCTTCAACAGCTGATAACCTCGTGGTCTTTTTTTTACTGTCTCCCTTCTGTTTTTGGCTGTTCTCCGATCAGCATTTACTGACCCGGGGTTCAACCCCAACTCGGACCGGATTGTCGGCCGAGTCGCCGGTTTCCGGCTTGACTCGGCCGGTCTGATCCGAGTTTGTGAACGTTGCCTTTAATACCTTATCTTCTTTAATTTGTATTCAAAAGTTAATAAAGTTGAAAGGTAAAGTGTCGTTATTATTTTATCCTCACAACAAAAGTTACTGCATCGAAATATAATCAATATACATATATGGGTTTGAATACTGTAATTAATAAATCAATATATATAAGATAGATAATTTATAAGCATCTCTATAAATATTTTTACAAGTAACTATGGAAGCCGATAGGATGCCATTTTTCAGTCCCACTTGCACCTAATTTGGTGGGCGTGCTTGTAATCAAAAGTTATCACCAAACTTGCCTCCATTGTCTTCAACACAAAACTCTCCACAAGCACATAACATGAAAAATTTCTCCACATGCCACTATTGTTGTTGTTGTTAGTATCATCTCCAAACACTTCCACCACTCTCTGTATCTTTTGATTCCCACCAACCCATCCAACTCTTTCTTGTTCCCATTCCATTCTCTCAATAATAGCCATGCTCAACCCTACTTTCTCTTCTTTCTTCTTCTTCTTCTTCTTCTTCTTCTTCTTCTTCTTCTTCTTCTCCTTCTTCTTCTTATCATCATCATCATCATCATCATCATGACTAGTAAACCACATAAGTCCAGTTTCGCTCACATCTTTGTCACTCCGTGAAGCATCCTTACTTGTGCCTGCAATTTTTGCAGATTCTGTTTTAACGACATCAACTTCCATAACTACTTTATTTTCAGCAGTGTTTCCAACATTATCATTTTCTTTGGAAAATACCTTCTCCCATCTTTGCTCAAGTGTAATCTCGTAGAACATTGATTTATTGATCATGCTTTTTGGTCTCTTTATTCCATGTTCTTTCACCAACATGGCAGGACAGTACCTGTAAAAAGGGAGCAAAATAATTTGATGCATCCAATGAATTTTAAAACACCATTGAACCTATTTTCATGAAATTTTTGGCGAGCAAACTAAACTACTAGAATATTTACAAGCCATGCAACTAACAACAAAAATTAAAGTTTGTGACAGAAATTTTTCCATCACAAAATTTACAATTAATCCATGAAACAAAGATCAGATGAATTGTTCCTCGTAGTCCATAAAATGTACTGAAGCTTGCCTAATTTGTTAAGTACATACTCCCTCCAATCCTAATTATAGGGTAGGGTTAACTAATTAACTTCATGGTTCTTAAGGAGTAGCAATAGATGTCTTTAAACTTGTAAAACAAATGTGTAACTTCTTTATTTTTCCCTTCATTAAAATTAATGGCCACAATAAAGTGTGCTTTCCAGGAATTAAGATCATGCCAAAAACCTGTTGCAACTAAGGAGGGCTAAGATTGAAAAAAAAATGAACCTACCACATCTTTGCCCTATATATATATATATGCGCTTAGTATCCACTGCGAGACTGTAAAAATTTGCCTTAGGACTGCAAGAGTACGTATATATCTTAGTACGCTTATATTTTTTTAATAGTATCATATTAAAACATAATTATATTAGTGAAAGTCTACAATTATATATAGATGTTTAACATCGTACCATTTTCCAACAAGGACTTGCTGAGAACGATCAAGATATGAGGGAAAATCAAAGACTGGTAATTGAGCACGCAAGGAAGAATCAAGACCAAGATCTTGTTCACTTAAATGGTGATGAGGAATATTATTGCATAGCCTCCATTCACCTCTGAGGAATATAGGAGGAAACCCATCTGCAGCAACAGATTTGGCCTCAAACCTATCATGATGCTTCTTTATTATCTCGAATTGCTGATAAAC
>JANTPZ010096744.1:0-12328 GCA_025593235.1 Vachellia pachyceras | reverse complement strand
TTTTATTTTATTTTTGGTGAAAACCATCCCCATTCTTTTAGGTATAGCTTTTGCTTTGACATTTCTTGATAGAATCAAGGTTGCAATTCATTAGTGGTGAAGCATTTGATTCAAAGATACGGTTGCTGTATTAATTTTTTTCCGGTCAACGTCAAAGATAAGCTCCATTTATAAACTTGTAATTATTACATATTATTGCATTCAGGGTAATATTTATGATGTACATCTCCCAAAATTCAAAGAATAATAAATATATTTGGTGTGTACATATATATTAATATATCCCTTTACTTAATAAATGGGGTTCATGCATATATAAGATGTAATATTAGATGATTCATGAAAATCATAACTAGATTCACTGAATTTTGACTGGTATGCATTAATCGTATTATTTTTTGAATTAACTATTACCTATTATTTGAGAAATTAATAAAAGGAATGGTGCCAGACCATTTAATTTCCTTCAACTTTTTCGCCGCCAATGTTAAATGTTCTTCAAGGCATAAACAAATGGCAGTTTAGATTTTTTCTTTCTTTCAAAACTTTAATAAAACACCTTTTGTCCTTAAACGTTAATAATCAAATCAAATCATAGTTACCCATCTCCTAAATCGTTCCAAGTTAGATTTTGGAAAATAAAATGACTCCCTCCGATTTTAAATGTAGGAACCACATAACCACCTACGATTTGTAGAGATTAAGAACATTAGTTAATTTGGTTAGTCAAAATTGAAGAAGTAAAAAAGCATTGGCTGACCAATATAATTAAAACCAAGTTAAATGCGCTAATTTAATTACCATTACATTGAAACCTTTTCTGTTAGCCGCAAAGTAAAGGAAATAAATAAAGGGCAAACTTAACTTTAACGCAGATACAATTTCAAGATGTCACATATATAACTAGCTAGAGAAAAGATATTTGAAACTAAAGATCTGTTGGAAACCAAATAACTGCAAAAAAAAAACTGTCAAAGGCAAATTAAAATGACGAAACAGAAATATAAATGTATGTCTTCAATACAAGTTATAGCCTGCAACAACTCCAGAAGATAGAACCGGTTATACTTGTATTATTATAGGAAGAACCCAAATGAGTCTTAATCCTGAGGGCCAAATTCATTTGATTGATTGTCCCACATCGATCTTTTTTCAAACTGGCCATCTAGTTCCTGCATTCATATGGAATGAGAGTAACTTGAGCGCACACAAAAGAAGACAATAGTATATAAAAAGCTTATATAACCAACTACGCCTGTTTAAAATCTAGCAGAACAAGAGCTTCGGACCTAGTTTTGTTGCGTAACAAAGAAGCTCCCTTGGTGCTGATGATCAGTATCGATATATATATATATATATATGGGGGAGCCAGGGAGGGATTCTCTCTATCTTATCAAGTTTGTAAACTTGAAGTACGTACTACTGATTTCTTTTCCTACTACACTCAGCAAACAAGTTGTGCAGAGAGCAGCAGAGCCAGCTTTTTTTTATATATCAGCATCTAAGAGCACCCCATGCATGAAATTTGTGTGTTATCTTAATGTTAAGATTCCCTGAAATTCTAAATTCTCACACTTTGGAATTCTTTCTTTGAGGGTGAAGTCTATGTACATATAGAGCTAACTGGAAAAACCATTTGCTTGAGATCCAACGTAGAACACATAAAATTATGATACAGATTCTTCGTGTTGCTTCCTTTACTCTCCCAACTAAAAGTACTACTCCATATATATATATATATAAAATAAACTATCCAACATAATATTATAATACCTTATAAATTGAAACTGATACTATGTAAATTTCATACACAGAAAACAATCGGTACTCGAATTTAGGTAATTCTTAGCAATAAAATGTTAAAATAGAGACTTTTCACCTACTTATCTTTATCATTTCATGTCTGTGTCATGTTCTTTTCCCTTCTTGTCTATCTCTTATATGCTTGTAGTTACCTACTATCACAATTTACATGAATATTTATCGGAAATAAATTTTCAAACAATTGACAAAGAGAGACGAGGAGTTAGTAATAAAACAAACCAACCACAGAAACGTGAAACTCTAATCAAATACTTCATTCATTTGATTCTAAATGTAAGATACATTTATCTAATTTGATTATATAAAGTATAATAGTTAAAGTTAGTTAATATGATATATTTTTTTAAAATACCCTGATTATCCTCCTTAATTCACTCCCTCCCTCCTCTTATTTGAATTATTGTCCAAACAGATGCAGATAGGGATAGTTTGAGGAAAAAAATGATGAAAATTATAGGTTCTAAGTTTGTTTAGGATAAATATCAACTCTTCAATCACACAGGAGTAGTTTGGATCAAAAGAGTTAAAAAAATGGCAATAGATTCATAGGGTGAGTAGCCAAAACTTACCCGTCTCTCTGCATATTAGCCAAGCTTGGTCCACATTGATCATCATCTGTAGGCATCCGAAAACGACAAAGAGGGCAAGTGTTGCGATTCTGCAGCCAATTAATAATACATTTGCTGTGAAATAAGTGCAAGCATGGCATGCGAATGGCTTCTGAATCAACTGAAAAATCTTCAAAGCAAATTGTGCAGTTACAATATTTCCCCATCATCATACTATTAGCCTCTCCTCCTCCTTCCTTTTGTTCTGCTACATTCACCCTTTCCAATGCCTCAATGGATGACTTGCTCGCCGGAATCGATCTCAGTTCATCTTCATCTTCGTTCATTGCTTCATTCAAAGCCCTACGAAGAAGACGATACTCATACTGATAAACCTCAGTAGTATTTGATAAAAGAACACGCATACCCATGACCTTGTGGTTCTTGTGCGTCACATTCGCCATGTGATGGGCACAGTCCAGGATTTTTGCTGCAGTACGAGGTCGAGCATGCTCAGGAACATTGAAATAAGGCAACAGCGTATGCACGAATTTCTCTATGTCTTGCTTTAGGATGTTTGAGAAACCACACTCAGTGGCTAGAGTGAAACGGTCTAAAGCGACACCATCCAAAATGTAATAGCTTTTGGATTCCACCTCCATCTTAAAGTATTGCTCACTTGAAGAAGATGAGATGAAATCGTCGGCAGAAATGATGGTGTTGGTGTCTGCTGGGTATACTTCACATGAATGTTCAATCTCCATGGTGCTATGGAGAAAGAGGAGAGATTTGGAGATGGTGGTAACTGGTAGGGAGAAAAAGGCAAAGTTATTAGGGGAGAGATCTCTGAAAAAAGGTGCCTTAAAAAGATGAGATGGGTTAGTCCCGCTCGATGCGCGTTGATATAAACTTGTAAATAATAACAACAAATATGGGTACGTGTCTCGTTTCTATGCATACGGGTCCCACAAGGTCGGTGCAGCTACACAGAATGAGTTTGTGGGTCCCACAACCGCCATCTCTCTCTGTATATCTGTGTATGTAGGATGGTTTATCCGTTTCAAAAAAGAGTTTAGTGTAATTTTTTCATTTCCAATATGACTTACATGGTAGCAAAACCAATAAAAAGTCTCTGTTTATCAATTTTACTGACCTAAATTAACTTAATCTGTTTTCATGTACAAAAAATATTGATACTAAGCATTTTTAAATAGGATTTTTTACCAAGAAGTTAGTTGATAAGAAAGAATTGAATGTTGTGTCAAATTCAATTGTTGAAATATGAATTGGAAGCAAGATGCATGAGGGTCTCTTTGTATGATGAGATTTAATTTAGAAAATTAATTTATGGTTTTCTTAAAAGAAAATGAAACAAGTAAGAGTATGAACATGAGAATGAAGTATAAAATTAATAATAAATAATTAATATTTATAAGCTTTAAGCAATGCATCTCCTTCATAATTTGTGTGCCCTGTACAAGCCTGTCTAGTTATGGAATATAATATAGAGGTTATCTTAATACATGTATTTTATAAGAAAATAGGGTATAGCAATTACTGTGTTCCTTTTTTACTTCATTTCTATATAATTTCCTACAATTTATTTCATTTCTATTTATTAAACATTTAAGATAACTTAATTTAATCTATTTTTAGCCTTTTGTTTTTTTAGTTATGGTTTTTTTTTCAATTTCTCTTAAAAAGTACTTCTTAAAATACTTTCATGCAATAATGTACTTCTTAAAAATTAATTAACGAGAACCTCCTTTTTTTAAAAAAATCAAAATTCAATATGCGCAGTTTTTTTTTTGTATTTTTTATATATTGCATTTATGATTCTATGATCTCTCTCTTTCTCTCGTCTTTTATGCTTGTACTTCTTTGAGGAGATTTTCTGCCTATTGTACTTGTTACACTAATTGCAGTATAATGATTGATTTTTTATAAAAAAATTTATCAAATTGAAAGCATAATTAATTCATAATCTACCCTTCTCTTTGTTTAACGTCCACGGTCCGCCCTTTTGAGGGCTTTAATTTCTTAATTATACATGTAAATATAACTTCGTACTGAACACAATTTTATTCTGATGTACTATTATACACTAAAAATATACACATCTTTTAATAGCAATTTAAATTTTAGTTTATTATGTTATAGAGAACTGACTCCTTCCATGCAAGTCAATATAATATATTTGAGTGATACCTAACAATCTCTTAATTATCCAACTTTAATTAATCTCTTAATATATTTGATGAGTGATACCTAACAATCTCTTAATTATCAAGTATTCCAATGCAAATTATCTTTTAAACGCTCACTAGATAATTATCTTGTCTTGCTTTGATTTTCTGTCCCGCGTTTCCAAAAGCTCTATTTATGATTCTACCGCAAAGAGAATTATTAGATGGAGCGAGAACTAATAATGCAGAAAATGTGGATTAAATTTGTTATATATATATATGCTTAATTTGGAAATATTCACAATCACTTGAAAAAAAAAGAACGTTTTTTACATTTTACATGATAAAATTTCTGTAACATATTTAGTTTGTACAAAGTAAAATCACTTAAAATGCTCTTGCTCCTTTTCCTTTCTACGTATCCTTGTCTTGCTGTCTATCTCTTGTTCTTAACACAGTGATTGCATGATGAATAACTGAAATGAATTTTCATATAACAGATGAAATATGGTAACTGATGAGGATCAAAATTCACATCGCATGAAACGCAGTGACGGTCTAAAAATATAATTTGGAACAAGAAAAACTTAAAATAGAAACAACAGATTCATCATCATGTAGGCATAATCATAGACCAGCTTAGCTTCTTCTTCTTCTTCGTCGTCGTCGTCGTCGTCTTCTTCTTCTGTAGGCATTTGAAATCTGCAGAGAGGACAAGTATTACGATTACGCGGCCAACTGTTGATGCAAGTTTTGTGAAACAAATGAAAGCATTCATACGAACAGCTTCATCAGTATCAACTGAAAAATCTTCAAAACAAATCGCACATATATAACACTTAATCCCCTTTGTATTATTATTATTATTATTATTATTATTATTATTATTTCCTTCTTCTTTCTGTTCCAATAAATTAACCTTCTCCAATCCCTCAACGGAAGTCTCACTTCCTAGAATGATCCTCATGTCTTCATTCGCATTCATCGATTCCTCCACAACCCCACCATAATAATCATCAGTAGCATAACTATAATGTTCATCATCATCATCATCACAATGATGAATCGGACGAGTATGAGCCAAAACAATACACATATCCAGAATGCGCTTCATTAACGATTTCTTCTGCATAATCCAAGATTTTTGCTGACATGAGAGGTTGAGCATTCTCAGGGACATCAAAGTAAGAGAAGATCATATATATGAATCGTTCTATGTCCTCCTTTGGGACAAGTGTGATGCCGCACTCGACTGTCTCGGCACCAGCTATAGTGACACCATTGAAAGCGTAAAAGGTTTTGCATTCAACCTCAACGCTAAAGTATTGTTCAGTTGAAGAAGAAGAAGGAGGAGGAGGAGGAGGAGGAAGAAGAAGAAGAAGAAATCAAGTGATTTGCAGAAACAAGGGTGTTGGATTCTTGAGGATCCATGGCAAGAAGGAGAAGAGTGGTTCGGAAAAAAACGACAGAGCTTGAAGGAGAGAGATCTCGGAAGAGGAATCCTACTGGAAAAATGAGTTATGGCTGTAAAATTTAGAGGAGAGATGATCTCTCTCTGTGTGTGGGTCCCATAGAGACACTGAGATGCGTATGGTGAAAATCTCACCGTTTTATGTATTTGTCTTTTCTGGTACTTAGACGTATAAAACATGTGCTGTGAATCCTTTTCATGGGCGTACCATCCAACATGAGAAGAGGTTATATTTGATGGATTGCAAGGACTCAAATAGTTCACATGGCAACATTAAATATTTTGTTTCAAATTCAAAAGTTGTAACAAAGATCAATTGGAACTGAAATTAGGGTGTCTTTGCACGAACTAGAGGCTGTTTAGAAAGGATGATCAGGTTACAAGGGTCCACTGGATGAAATATGGGTAAATCTATATGGGAAAGAATCTTCTCCACTACTTAAAAAATAGCGGAGATCTCCACTGCACATCCAACGGCTCTCATTTATCGGTTTTTTCTTTCTTTTGAGACGCCCAAATAATTTTCATTTAAGAAGGGTAAGGCAAACGTCGTTAGAAGATAGTTTAGGTTTATTGAAACGGTAAGTAGAAGAGGGAAAAGTGGAAGAATTATTTGGGTAAATATCAGCCTTTTGATATGCAGTGGAGAGGATCATTTCCCAATCTATACGGTCTTACTTAACTCTACTAGCAGAAACGTTATTTTCAGGATGTATGAACTCGAAAACTCTTATGTCGCATGGTAGCAACCTATAGCATTGCTCCAAGGCTCACTTTCTAATTAATTTAAAAACAAATATTTATAAGCATTAATTTAAAAAAGAAACAAGTGAAAAAAAAAGAGATACAAGAGGGGGAGTGTGAGAATGAAATGTAAAAATCTGCAGTAAGCCACAATTAATCATTAATTCATGCATAGTGAGTCTCATTATTTTACTCTATATGTGCAATGCATCTCTATTCTTAACTTTTTGGCCTTTCAATTCAGATTTTTTATGCAATTGCCATTGTTTCTGCTGCAACTCCGTTCCAATTTAAGTTAAATTCAAAAGGAAAGTGGTCATTAATTTTCAGGAATCTAATACGTTTCATGAACATATATATGCTATTTTTAATTTCTATGTAATGTTATATATATTATTTTATTTATGTCTCTCTTGTACATTTTCTTTTGTAATCTTTTTATGCTTGTACTTGATTGCAGTTATGGGCTTGTTTAGATAATCCGTTGGGAGAACGATCACAGATTCCGAGATAAATATGTGAGAGAAATTTTATCTTGGTAATCGCATAAATGGATTTTGAGAAGGCAAACGGTCTCCCCAAACAAGCACATAATTAAATTTTTATTGAAATAACTTTGTCACAAAAATTTAAAATAAAATTCGATCACGATTTAAATTATAGTATATGATTTGAAAACACTCTTTTCCCACATTGTTGATCTAACACAGAGCAGATCTAGCGAAAGCTAATTACAGAGAAAGAACATTAATTAGATTGACTCAATCAAGAGTATACATTAATTTATTTTGTTTTATATTCTTTCTGACTTTTTGATAGTGACTAAAATGAGGAGACTGTTGGTAGTGCTCAAAATAAAGGTATAGGAGGGATAATTTAATTAGTTCACATGAAATTTTTTTCATATTTAAACTTAAAAGATCCAAATTAAAATGGGAGCAAACTTAACCGACCAAATATTGTATTAACCGTTTTGATTATTGTCGCAATTGACTAATGGGCCCTAAAGGTTTTGCATTAATTCAATCCCAATGTGCTAAAGTATGATAATTTGAAGATGGAATATGGAGAGATGAAAATTGGTTGGCATTGGCAATAACAACGTTATTGGTGTTTACTTTGTTGAATATAATCTTCATTAATTGGAGTCTTCAGGGATCCATGTGTGGTAGTATGGAACAAGAGATGAGAGATTTGGAACACTAAATATAAAGACAAAGCTACAAGGTCAGATCCCAGTAAAGGACAGCGCCCTTGCTATAAACTCAGGAAAGTAACGAAAATGAGCATGATTAGTGTCATTTTCTTCATATGTGAATCTCACCATTCTATGTATTTGTAACATGTAGATTCTGGGTCTCCTCCTCACCTTTGTTTTTCATGATAAATTAGAGAGTACAAAGAAACGCATGACTACATGAATTAATGGTAGAAATTGCTTTTTAAAATGAATATGCTAAAATAGTTTTATTTCGATTTATGTAAACGTATTTTTTGAAAACTAGTACTCAATATGGTTAATTCAAATAGTTGACGGGGTCACATTAAATATTTTGTTTCAAATTCAATATTTTTCAAATTGCAATTGGAAGTGACATGAGCTATTTATTAATATTTATGAAAATTTAAAAAATAAAAAGGTGAGATAGATGCAAGGGAGACTGTGAGAATAAAATGTAAAATCTAGCTCATTATTTAAATTATTGCAATGCTCATTGCTTTAGAATAACATAATTTATTTTAAACAAATGTATTTTATCTTATATATTCTTCTACTTTATTCTTTATTTTTTCTTCATCTTATCTCTTTTTTTTTTATGATTGAACATTTAAGATAATTTAATGCCATATATGTTTTTAACCTTTTCTTTTCGGACTTAAATTCAGATCATGATATCAATTTTTATGTAATTGTCAATGTATCTGCTGCAACTTCTTATTAATATGTTCATGCAACGCATTAAATTCTCGAAAAAAAAATTATGACAACCTTCCTTCTGATTCGAGATTTGATAAATGCTTCTTTTATTATTCCATTTCTGCCTCTCCCAACATTCGTTTCCTTCCTTATTCCTTTATGCTTATGCACATTGTATGCGTGTTATGATATGTTTTAATAGATTTTTTTAATAAAATTTTACAATTTGGCTAACATATATATAACATTGCCCTTCTTCATCATCTTCCTCACCAACGGGCATCATTGACATATTGATAATTTATTTGCAAGAACCAGTTCATAAATATTGATTGATCATGTTTACCCATAAAGCCAACATTTTCGGTTGACATAAATAATAACGAGGTAAAATCTAGTAGTTGAAAACCAAACTCTAATCACATGAAAAATCTTATTTAATAACACAGCAACAAGACGAAATCTTAGAAACTAGAACTCCTAAACGCATAATTTGCACTAAGAAAAACTTAAAATTATGACAATAGATTACTCATTACTCTTAAACACACAAAGTGCGCTAAGAAATACTTAAAATTCTGACAAAAGATTATTCATTGCAACACAACTTATTACCCCTCTCTCTTCTGTTCTGGATCAGTCTTCAGTTTCCATCACCTGTAGGCATTTCAAATCGGCAAAGAGGACAAGTATTGCGAGTACGGAGCCAGCCAACGATGCATTTAGTGTGAAACAAATGCGAGCAAGGCATACGAGCAGCTTCAGGATCGTTTGAAAAATCTTCAAAGCAAATAGAACAGTCAGTAGATTTTCCAATTTCATTCTGGTCAATGGTCACCTTCTCCAATCCTTCGATGGATGATTCAGTTGCAGGTGTTGCAGAAATCGCCCTCGGATCTTCGTTTTGTTGGTTCATGGCGGCCGTTATCATTGCTTCATTTTCCTCTATATACCTACGAATTTCATCGTCCTCTTCTCCATTTCTTGGGATCCTCATGAAATATTCCTCCATGAATCTAGCAACGCCACCATTAGCAGCAGCGCCACCATTAGCAGCTACAGCAACTTGTTGTTCAAGTTCATTGGTGGTATCCGAGAAAGAAACTAACATATCCATGAGCCCAACCAAGTCTTCGCCTAAAGATGTTTCATCGATGACATCATCTTCAGAGTCGGTGGTGTCTTCGTTTTCTGAATTGGCTTCATTGGTGTCACCAAGAACGAAGGTGTCAATCAAGTCATCACCTAAAGATGATAAGTCGACACGCTGATTTATAAGGTCGGTGATATTGCTGTTTATTGAATTAGGTTCATTCAAGAAGTCACCAGGAACAATGGTGTCATCACCTGAGGATGATGGGTTGACATAATGATATGCAGAGTCAGCAGTATTGTCATTTGTTGAATTAGCATCATTGAAATTAGCAGGAACATTAGTGTTAACCAAGTCATCACCTAAAGATGATGAGTTGGTATGATGATCTGCAAGGTCAATGGCATTGTTGTTTGTTGAATTACCTTCATTGGAGTCACTAGGAACAATGGTGTTCACTGAGCCATCACCTAAAGATGGTGAGTTGACATGATGATCTGCAAAGTCGGTGACACTGTCATTTGTTGAATTAGCCTCATTGGAATCAGCATGAACATTAGTGTTAACCAAGTCATCACCTGAAAAAGGTGTGTTGACATGACGATCTGCTGGGTCAGTGATATTGTTGTCTGTTGAATTAGCTTCATTGGATTCACTGGGAATAATGGTGTAGATCGAGTCATTACCTAAAGATGATGAGTTGACATGATGATCTGCAAGGTCAATGGTATTGTCGTTTGTTGAATTGGTTTCATTGACATCACCAACAACAACAGTGCTAACTAAGTCATCACCTAAAGATGATGAGTTGGAATGATTTGCAGGGTCAATGGAATTGTCGCTAGTTGCATCAGTTTCATTGACGTCACCAGCAATAATGGTGCTAACCAGATCATCACCTGAAGATGATGAGTTGACGTGATCTGCAGAGTCAGCGGTATTGTCTCTTGTTGAATTAGCTTCATTGTTGAAGTCAACAAGATCCATGGCAATTTGGAGCAAGAAGAGAGATTTGGAACACTAACCAGAAGACTGTGATATGACGAGAGATTTGGCACACAAGACACACAGAATGCTTGCTGTTATAAACTCTTAGAAAAAGTAAAGAAAATAGGTATCTGTCCTATTACCTGTACATGTAGGTCCCACAGAAGCAGAGAGATACATGAATCTCACCAGTCACCAACCATTCTATGTATTTGATAAAAAACATTTATGAAAGTTAAAGAAAAGGAAGAAAGTAAAATAAATGAGATACAGAGGAGAGGATGAAAATTTCAATAATGCAGTTCATTCACCAGATTTTATTTCATTCATGAACCCATGTTGTTACAGAGTAACAGAGCTACTTAATGAATGTATTCTTTTAACTCTCTTTGATATTTATATATATATATATATTTTATCAAATCATCACCTCCTTTCTATGTTAATAAAACATTTAAAATAATTTAATGCCACCTATTTTCAACTCCTTGCCTGTTTTTTTATCAGCTTCATTGCCAATGCATCTGCTGCAGGCAACTCTTTTTGAATATTCAATGCAGTGTATTAAATTTCATAATTGCTATTGCAAGGGGAAAAACATAAGTGCTGCATTAAATTCTATTTAATGTTATGGATATTATTTTAGATGAATCAATTTTGTAGATATTATTCTATTCCTGTCTCTCTCTTTTTTCTTTTGTACTCTTTATGCTTATGCTTGTTTACCGTAATTGGCTAATTGCAGTATTATAATTCTTTTTTATAGGAATAACTTTTTTGCAAGCTTTTAAGGGATTATTTGGATGTCCTTATAAGAATAGATTTTACGGATTTCGAGGTAAAATCTAAGTTTTGGAAAATAGATTTTGGAGAATAGCTTTTACGGATTCCGATGAAAACCTAGGTTTTAAAACCTAGATTTCAAAAGACTGTGTTTGGGAAGTTATTAATTTTTACGGAGTTTGAGATAAAAAGTAAGTAAGAAAGAGAAAAAGAACGTGGGAAAGAGAAAATTTATTAAAAAAGATTGTATGATTTAACAAGAAAATAACTTTTTCAAACCGGGGTTTTATATCCAAAATAGATTTTCTGAAAAATGTAAGTATTTGGATAAAATTTAGATTTTTAGGTAAAATTTAGATTTAAATTTCACGAAGAGAAAAGACAAACAAGCTGTAAATGCAAGTGAAGACATTCAAACAGCATTCACGCACACTTCTTTAACTTCAACGACTGTAATATAGTATCTATGACTTTGGACTAAAAGCTATGGTTCATTTTTTTTACTAAGTTCTTTTTCGAAAAAAAGAAAAGTGTCCAGTCTCAACCAAACAGGAACCAGTTTCAGTCCCCGTCCCCCCTCCATGCGTCCCGTCCCTATCTCCCCTAATATATATATAAATATTATATATATTATTAATAATTAATATATTTAAAATATATTTATATAATATATTTAATATTTAATATTTTAAATTTATTCTATTTTATTTATTTTCTTATTTATGAATTATTGAATTTTTAAATATTTTTATAATAATTAAAAAATTCTAACCT
>JANTPZ010096740.1:0-20315 GCA_025593235.1 Vachellia pachyceras | reverse complement strand
TATGTTTTACATCACCTAAGAAAATGATAATTCTTCTATTATTTTTTAAATGTTTGGCTCTATTTTATTTTTTCATTAAAGAGTGAATCTATATTTCAGGGAGTCCAAGAGTGGAGGGAGATGACGATGAGGATGATGTTAATGATTTAGAGAATGAGTTCAATTATGACCAAGGAAAAACCAAATCTAGGCAGCAGAAGGAAAGAGAGGATGTTGACATCTCAATTTTGTGAAGAAGGAAGAGGAAGGTAAGGTTGAGGAAGTAGATGAGAAAAAAGAAGAAGAAGATCAAGGAGGTGTTCCATGAGTGGTTTTTGGTGAACAATCAAAAGCCTATTTGGATGCCTTCGGGCTCGTAGCTTGGTGGTAAGCAACTTGGCCATGGCCCTGAATTCGGGGGTGGTCCAAGGCCACGCGAGTTCGAGTCCGGGGGAAGTCCCGTCTCCGGGGCGACCCCGGATTAGTCTGCACTCGAAAGGGTGTAGGATACCGGGGGGGTGAAATCCCATAATTTCCCACTAAAAAAAAAAGCCTATTTGGATGATGAAGCCTGAAGAGATCACAGATGAGGAATATGCGACTTTCTATAAGAGTATTACTAATGATTGGGAAAACAATTTGATCTTTTTGACATAGTTATTTTTGTAATATCATTTACTTATTCTTTTACCATTTTTAATTGTACACATTTAGTTGTTCCTTTCAGGTTGCAAATTAACATTTAGTTGGTCTTTTCAGATTGTAAATAACATTTAGTTATTCCTTTCCATTTTTAATTGTAAACATTTATTTGGTCCTTTCGGGTTGTAAATTCATTGCTACTCACATGGTTTTATCAGTAATAATATAATTTGTAACTCTATGTTTACTTGTGCATAAGATTACCGTAATGTCCAATGTCATTGGTTAATGAATATAGTTGCTGGTGAATATTGGTTAATGAATATCATGATGTCATTGGTTAATGAATACAGCTGTTGGTGAATATTGTCAACCTTTATAGGTTTAATTTACAACCTCAGCAGCTGTCATATACAACCCCACCAGCTGCCATTAACAACCCCGCCAGCTGTCTTTAACAACCCCATCAGCTATTATTAACAACCCCACAAACAATTAACAACCCCACCAGCTGCTATTAATAACCCCAGCGGCCGTCTTTAACAACCCCACCAGCGGCAATTAACAACCCCAGCAGTTATCTTTAACAATCGCAGCAGCTATTTTTAACAACTGTACCAGCTGCCATTAACAATCCGAGCAGCTGCCATTAACAACCCTACCAGCTGTCATTAAAAACCCGACCGGCTGCCATTAGCAACTCAACCAACTACCATTAATAACCCCAGCACCTGTCATTAACAATGCCACTAGCTGTAATTAACAACCCCAGCAGCTATATTTAACAGCCCCAATAGCTATTTTTAACAATCGCACCATCTACTATTAACAACTCTAGCAGCTGTAAATTACAACTCCACCAGCTGCCATTAACAACCCTAGCAACTCTCTTTAACAACCGCACCAGCTGCCCTTAACAACCTCAGTAGCTGTAAATTACAACCCAGCACTGCCATTAACAACCTACCAGCTGCCATTAACAACCCCACCAGCTGCCATTAACAACCCAATTAGCTACCATTAACAACCCCAGCAGCTGTAAGTTACAACTCCACTAGCTTTCACCCATATATCCAACTTTCATTTACTATTTATATATATATATATAAATAGACATATTGCCAGAGCATTCCCCGAAAAAGTATACATTTATATTCAGTTTACATAATACACAGGATGCCCAAAATACACAGAATAAATAGACATACCTGGACCATTCGTTGCAATGACTATATCTTCAACTATTATCTTGTGTTGATCAGTACCAGCCATCAATCTTTCCCCTTCTTTTTGTTGATCATGCAAAGTCTTCAAAGGATTATTGGGAACACTCTTATTGCCTGGCCTATTATGATCATCCAAACCACTCCCATTTCCCATAACAGAGACATCTCTCAGCTCTCTTGTCTCAAATCCCACATCATTCTCTGCCATTTTGCTGCTAATGATTCCATTTTCAAGAAAGAATTTAGATAAATCTTTCTTTGCTAAAATTGCATATGAACAAATGAAGAAAACTATTAGCACGTAGGGGGGAAATATGCAAAAAAGCCTGAAAGAGGTCAAAATTCAAAACTTGATATTGTTCATAAACACATGAAGTAGAATCAGGAAAAAATGCATGTATTAACACAAATATTATTCATCTTTATGGTTTCTAGCAATCTATCACAATTATGGGCTTATTACGGCTTGACATTCAGAAATCAATCCAGTAAATTTATATTGAAAGAAATTGAAAACAATTAAGCGATAAACATATATTTAAGGGGGAAAATATTTGAGAAAAACATTAAATGGCACAGGAGGTTCTGACCTTAATATGAAGTAAAAATCTGGGAAGGGAAGAATATATTCTCAAGCATCAAGTTTAATCAAGCCCGTCAATCACTAGCCCAAGAAAAATTATTGCAGACAACATTCCACAATTGATCATGCAAATTTTCATGAGACCTTCCAAAATCCTCCGGAAGACTGCATAAGCTCCAAAACAATGCATACGAATTCGGACAAGCTCATTCCTTTTATATGAGCCAGCCACCATTCCCATATTGGCTTCCATATAATCGGCAATCTCGTTGCTCTGATCTCCCACAGAATGTGCAGATCAATGACGCTCACGATTGATAATGACAGCAGGAGAGATTTGGAACCACCGAGAGGAGGCAAAGCTGGAAAATCTTCACCCACTCAACACGCCATCTTTCTCAGTCTCTCTCTTTATCTCCCCCTCCTGTTCCAGATGCCGATCCAGTCTCCAGTTGGTCTCCATCTGTTTTATTATATACCCTTATGAAGCGGGGATGAGGACGAGGACGATACGATCAGAATAATAATACGAAGCCTTCCACCTCCAGCGCATCTCATACTCCTTCTCTTCCCTCTTTGGTCTCTCTTTGACCACAGATAATTTAAGGGGCAATTTGGACTTTCACTAACTCCAATTAATCACTAAAAAGTCCCATGGGATCTGACAATAATTGTCAGATTGGTTGGAACCTTTTAATAGTTTTTTTGCTTCTTTGGAATCTATTTGTCAATTTCCTTTTCAAAATTCATATGGATTGAAGAAGTTAGAACACATGTGATACAGTTGAAAAGGTAAGATATACGAATGGGGAAATGAGCAAATCTGATTAAAAAAGAAAGTCTTGTTCTTATGATGCCATTAAGTTTTAAATTATATAAAAATATATATGAAGTTAAAAAAGTTATGCAAAGTTACCAAGGTGTTAACTGTTAAACTCCCGCCCACTATATTATTTTCAAATTATTATTTAAAAAAAAAATCCAAAGTCTCTCCCTCTCTCTCTGTATCTGAACATCTCTCTCTATCTCTATCCACAGTCCGATGTACGTGGGCGACCAGATGCTGAGATACGAGGTGAACGAGGAGCTGTTAAACCACCTGATCTCCATGAAGCTTATTCTGAACAAAAATTAGGGAGGTTGATCATGAAGGTGCATTCCACCATGAACGATCGAGCGAGATTCTCTGCTTTCTTATTCTGATTTTCCTCCTTCTCTCTTCTTCATTCCACCACGAAAGATATATGTAAAATGAGTTTTATCTTAACTTACATAAACGTGATTTTAAATCAAAACATGCAGGTAGAGGGTATAAATAAAGGGCAACACCGTTTGGTTGAGTGAAGATTGTGTTAAATTTCCCCCCTTTTTTAATTTTGTGTATATTTTTGTATCATTTGAAAATTTATGGTACCACACGCTTTTAATATAAAATTTTATTGTTAGATTTGCACATTTATCCTGTAAAAAATAATTCAATATGCCGATGTGTTTTCATGAAAAGATATGTGAGTAAGTTTATCATAATTATCGGCAAAAAAAAAGTTTATCATAATTGTTGTATATGTTGATAATATTAACATTATTAGAACTCTTAAAGAGTTCCAAAAGGCAATTGATTGTTTAAAGAAATAATTCGAAATGAAAGACCTGAAAGAACAAAATTATGTTTGAGATTATAGATTGAGTATATGAAAAATGAGATCCACATGTATCAAGAAACTTATACAAAGAATGTCTTAGAGCGTTTTTCTATGTATAAGTCACATCCATTATGTATCATAAATAGTTGTGAGGCCTCTACATGTTGATAAAGATAATTTTAGACTTCAAGGGAGCAGTGAAGAAGATAAAGTAATAATTGATCAAAATCTTACTAATCACATACGTACTGTCATATCATTTCCTGTTAACCTATTAACAAGATATAACTCTCACCATAATGAAGACATTAGAATTGAGTTAAGCATAGTATTCAACTATTCGTTATCTCAGAGGCACTGTGGATATAGGATTATTATTCTTAGGTGTATCTAAGTATGAACGATCAATCACACATATACTGGCTTTTAGTTTGATCCATATAAAGGTAAATCTTAAACATGATACTTGTTTACTTGTTGAGATACATTTATATCAAGGGTTATAAAATAAAAAAATATTTCACCAAAATTCTTCTCCGATTGAGACCTTCAAAATCGGGGTGAAATTAATATCTAGTAAATATATTCTAATAAAAATCTAGCTAATTTGTTTACCAAGTCACTTCCTATTACGATATTTAAAAAGCTTGTTTATGACATCAAACTTTGCCGATTAAAAAATATCAAGTGTTGTTAAGAGGGGCAGTTACATGATGTCCTCTTTTTCCTTATGCAAGTTCTATCCCATTGGATTTTCATAGAAATGTTTTTAATGAGGCAATATTAGAAAGTGTATATATAAATGTTTTTCTCTGTTTTTTATTAGGTTTTTGTGTCGTTGGATTTTTCTTAGTTTAACTTTTTTAATGAGGCACACATTTAGCTATAGACATCCAAGGAGGAGGGTTATGAATATTATGTGGATATCCATATATCCTTATAATCCAGTATTATCTTTTATATCTCTCTGTTATCTCATGTAATCATAGAATTGATTTATCTTAATATTGTCAAGTTATGCTTATAAATAGAATGCATCCCTTATGTACTACATATATCATATAGTCAGAAAGAATATTCTTTCTTATTTCATTAATTCCCTCAACTCTTCTTCTTTTTAATTTTATAACAGTTTTTAGTTTTTTAACTAACTATAATTTTTTAAGATTCTCTCTCACAAATACTATCTCATAATTTTTAAGGGTGGTAATTGTAACATTCATATTTCTTGTATGAGAAATATAAGGTTAAATATGTGATTTAATAACAGTTAAAGGCAAGATAAATTAGTATAAATCCTAAGGATGTATTGTGCACCTTGCACCTTGAGCAATGGGGTTTTTTTTTCGAAATAAAAAATGATTATTTACAAAATACAACGTGATATCTTTTGACATCATTCGAATGTGTTAAAGATGAATGTTTTCATTTGAATGAAAAATTTGTTCATTTAAATGAATAGTGCAAAATAAGCTTGTTATCCTCCAACCTCATTTAAATGTGTTGAAGATGAATTTTTGTTCGAATGAAGAGTGACACTATTCATTTCATCTTCAACACATCAAGATGAGCGTTCAAGATAAATGAAGAGTGACACTCTTCATTTATCTTCAACTCACATTTTCGAAATTTATGCTTGGCCCAGTGTCCTGATTTGGCATTTTGGGCTTTTATTTGGGCTTAAGTGATTTTGTTTTGTTTCTGGAGATTAGTTTGACTCTATTTGAGGAACACGTTTTGGGGCGCTTCGGTTCTAATTTTTTATTTTATGTGATATTTTAATTTTTAAATATAGAGAAAAACTAATTGTTGGCTATTTCACATTTTGCAAAATTTATTTTTTTGTGTTATCTAATTGTCTAAATATTTATATAATTAACTTTATGTAACTATATATCTGTTCATTTTCTTAAATTATATTTGCACTAAAATATGTTAAAAATTAATTTTTAAACAATTTTATTGAATGGATAAAGTAGTGGAAAACTTATAATTTTGATTATTTAGTCACAATTTGTTGATTGAATTAATTTATTAAATTCTTATTACGGGGCTATATGTATCATAAATTATATTACTGATAGCATTTGAATAGCACTGAACTGCCATACCAATGATAAAAAAACACAAATCACATCAAAAGAAAGATAATAAAAAGATGATTACGAAATTATCCTATATAATTATTAAATCAAGCAATAAGTGAGCTTTAAAGCTCAAAATACAACTCATAATTTTCTCATTATTTAGTCATTGATTAGGATGATAAGACAACACATCATAAACAAGAGTACTCCTAATACCATTTTAGGGGCTCTAATAACATTTTAAATGACTTTGAGACCATTTTAAAAACTCTAAACTATTATGACCATGATAAAAAATAAAGGAAAACGGAAAATTTGTAGCTAAATCAAATTAATTCATACACGATGACATCAAAATGAAGTCAAGATAATAAAAGGTTACTATGAAATTATACTATGTAACTATTAAACCAAATGTGTAAACCTCAAAAGTTTTTACTACAAAGCTCATAAACTATTCCCCTTACGCGTTGATTGATGATTAAGAGGAAGAAAATATCTATTATAAAGAAGAGCCCTAATATCAATTTAAGGCTCTGGTACCATTTGAATGACTTTGCTATCATTTTAGGGCTCTAAAATTCTATGACTATGATAAAAAAATTACAAAAAATGAAATATATTTTGCTAGATGCAAAATTAATTCATATATAACAACAAAGAAATTTTTTTTACAATAAATTTAAATGTGATAAGATTCAAGGAACTACACTTTGTGTATATGCATTGGAGAAGCATGCTTGAAGTAACTACTCAATAAAATTCATATAAAACATGAATTGTTTGTTTAACGTCTTTTTCATTCAAAATATATTTGAAGGCATTAGAATAAAATAAATACACAATCATTATTCTGAGTGTAAAATGTTTTAACCTTTCTTATGTTTTGCATTAATCACGCGGGTATCCCTTCTATTTTGAAAATATACCGCTAATTCCGAACTGTTAAAAATAGTTTAAAATATATTTTTCATTAAAATGTATATTAAGATGATTTCTTACTAATTTATCATTTATCACTGTTCACCCCACAACTAAATTGTTTAAAGAATTTAAGAATTGTTTGTCTTAATTTTTTTATAAATATTGATCTGTTTGATAGTTCTTATCAAATTGGAACAAGAATTTAAATAATTTAATTAAATAGAGTTATAAATGTTCAATTGATTACTTATTATAAAAAATATGTACTTAATTAAATATTTTATAAATGTTTGTAATAAAAAAAATATGTTTAAAAATTTCAATATAAATTTAAATGATTTATATAACCTCTCAAATTTACATCCTTTATGATATATATATATATATATAATGCACAAGTTTTAAATATGCTTTATTTATTTAAAACAAAACTAAATAAATAAATTTCAATAAATATATTGAAAAATAAAATTATAAATTTTGTCGTATAATTAAAATTAAAAAAATTTATAACATATTGGAATGTTTGAAAAATATGCTTTAGAATTTTTTGTTGGGTAAAAAAATATTTTTGGTAAATATAAAGGTTTATTCATTTGTTAAAGAACGTATGTTGATTAAAAAAGTTTAACCGGTCAACTAACAGTTATGCGGATAGAAAAATCTTAAACATATAAAAGAGGTTCATGTAATATATGTTTCAATTTTAAAGAAGGTTTATACAGGTTTATAAAATAGAGTAAAAGTTTCTGTAATTTACCATAAAGGTTAATGTGTAATTTTAATAATGAAGTTTTTCATATGTTATAATTAAGTTTTGAAGATGTAAAGATAGACACAATCTTTTAAAAATAATAATTTTGGTGATTCCATTAAAATGGAATAAACATCCATCTCTTTTTTATATGAGATACACTTGTTCTTCCTCTAACTTTATAACGGTTGTTTGCATTAGTTTAATATAATTGTTAAAATTAGGGTAATACAAAAGGGAGGTTAGTGTATGTTACTATTATATTTTTTAAAAAATTATATCACTAGTTCATGTTATTATGACCTCACCTACATGGTTCTCATTTGTTATGTATGGCTCATTAGAATATACTTAATGTATAACTTAATTGAACCGTTGATTTTGGTCTTAAGCGGATGACTTATTTATAACTTTTTATCAATTTTTAATCTAATCAAATTAGTTAAATATGTTATATATTTAGAACTGAAGTAGTATACTTTGTTTAGGCATGCACGACCATTTAGTTTGAAAAGTTTGCTCAAAACACTATCTGAATCAATGATCAATTCGGTTTGGTTTAGTCTGATTTTTTTTATTTGGACTGTTTGTTTGATATTGAACTTCACGGATTGGACTAAGTTACGTGGATCACCGGGATTTTTTCATTTTTGCACGGCCTAGAAAAATTCATATAATTTTTTAAGAGAGAACGACAAATTCATATAAGATCCACGTTTAAATGATGAGGCTCAAATGACTTCAACATATGATGGATTTTATTTATCTCGATCCATTTCTTTTTTGTCCATCTTCAACATTATAAATATCTTTTAAACAGTATCCTCTCTTTTATAATTATCATAACCACATCGTTAGCATGAGAAAACGAGTCAACACCTTCATAGGCTCCCCATTTTTTGCAGCCTGTCGTGTCACAAGTTCAATATCTATACAGCCAGAACCTATCGTGAGCATGGAAAACCAAAACTCTTCTGATTCTCTTTTGTTGAAATATGGACCACACTTGATGGACTAGGTCCAAAATGCATGTTGGGGCAAAAGCGTTAATGAGCAGTGGGAACAAAGTAGTAATTTTTCTTTAAAGTTTGAATTTGAAAATTAAATTGAATTTACGTGGGAATAGTTTTTTGATGGGCAGGTATGATCCTTTTATTTAACAAAAGATAATGCCCACTAACTGTAAGAGACAGACGCGTAAAACATTTACTCTCCCCGGTGGAAAACTCTCATTCTTCTCTCCGGGTGCATTTGTTGTGTTTCAAATTTGGTTCCACCATTGTGATTCAAATTCCGCGTGGGTATCTGTAATCATATACGAATTCTACAGGTACGTCCGAAATCCTTCATCCTTTGATCGAAAACTCAGACACTGATCGAAGAGTTATAAACTCCGGCCTTTTTACTTACATGCATTAAACAATGAATCAAATTACCACAATTCTACACAAAGATATTTATAATAATACTATATTGGAAGTCGTTTCCCCAAGAACGATTTCAGAGATGCGAAGAAGTTATTCTCATGAAAAAGACTATGGGTCTAACAAAAGTTAGAACTTGTTAGAAATCGTTATTAACATGAACTATTTTAGAAGTTATTTGCGTGAACGACTTCTACTTCATACGACACAATATTCTTCTGAACATGCAAACTCGTCATCTCATTGCTTCTCCACACGCAACAAGCCCATGAAGCAACAATGTAAAACGCTTCTTTATATTCTGCATGACATGCTTATTCTCACTTCATTTCTCCTCTCACATTCTCATTCTTGCTCTCTCTTTCTGCTTAAACTTAGTTCTCTCCTCCACATTTTTTTCCTTTCCTTTTTCATTCTTCCTCCTCCTTGCCGACGTAAATCTCACTTGTTTTAACTGTGTAGGTGGTGGGTGCCTCTCATGTTCTACTTTTTAAAAATAGTATAAAGTTCTATTTCATAATTTGTTAGTTTGTAATATCTAATTTTACTTCTCATTTACTTTAGGGAGAATTGGGGATAAATCCTCTATTGGCAAATTAATTGCAAAATGTAACTTTTCAATGCAACTGAGATTCCATTTTATGTGTAACTAAGCTTTCATTTCATGCAACTGACATTTTTGATATGCAAATGAGCTCCCACAAGTGTCTTATGACAGATCTCATTCTCTAATTAACTTTCCGATATGAGATTTATCCCCTATTATCTCTTTATTCTATTGATTTGTAATTGGTGAATAGGTGCCTTTACATTTTAACCGTAAATATTATCTTTTATTATATGGTAGTATAGATTAGTTAGTTTTTATTGATATTTGTTAAGCATGACTATTTCTCTAAAGTTATGTCCATTTTTTCCAGAATGAGACAAATGAATTCATCTTTTGAAGTTAGAAGTTGTGGAGTTTTGATTGAATATTTGAACAAATTCGTTTTTTTTTTTTGGAACGAAAAGACGAATTGCTTTTTCCCCCCCCTTTAAATCTTGTTACAGTATTTGCCAAAGATTACTTCGCAACAAAGGCTTAAAATTTGAGGGAAGATTGTTTCCGAGAGTTGGGGGAAGGGGGAGGGGATGGAAGAGAAATAAAGAGGAGGAGAGTCTGAGTGAGAGAGTGGAAGAGAGGACGATGAAAGTGAGATGGGTGAAGAGAGTTTTTAACAAGGAATTCATTGGGCCTTACCGTTTGGTCAATAATGGTTCCATTTGGCTGAGCTTACGGAGGGTTCAAATGTATGTTTAACAGTATTTTTTTGTAAAACGAGATGTTTTTCACATATTTACCTCGATTTACGTAAAAATACTTCTCCACCGCGTTTCCAAACAGTCTTGTCTCTCTCCTTTTTATCTTTCTGAGTCACCCCACTTCCTAAGGCTTTACCTCTTGACAAACCTGAACTCTCCATAAGATGTTACTTTTTTACTTGTTTTGTTTTTTTAAATTGTTATTCCCATGTAATCAGCTTACGCTGCTCACTGTCCATCTCTATCATTAATAAATCCCTTTTCGTAAATAAAAGAATTTAGACATTTTTATTTTTTAATATGTGGATCCATTCCATAGAGTAACAGAATTTTGACGGCTTTCATGGATGTGTCACTCTTATTTTCTTTTTAAATGTTTACGGTTAATTTTGCTCTCAAAAAAAAATTATGGTGTTGGATGTGTAACACCTCCTATTTTCCTCCTATATGTTCATATGAGGTAACTTTTGAATCACTCTTGGGTCTTAGATATTAAAATTTGACCCAAATTGTGAACTTGGATTTTCAAAAAACGTAACAAAAACATTGTTACTATTCACTGGACATTTTTCCAGATTTCTTGTCCAACTTTGAAAAATCATAATTAAATCTAGAAAAATCGAAATGGAGTGGTTTCAATTTCTAAATTTAGCTTATTAAGTGACTTATAGAGAGCAATTACTCATTGGCCCAAAAACTTGTCCATTTGAATCGGTTTATAGCGAAACCATTCAATGTCCAATTGGTCAATTCCAGTTAAAGTTCAGGATGTGTAGTTTCTAACTGAAAAGTTTCAGCTCATTTGAAACTCATTTGCTATTTTTCCTTGTCACGTGAAACAAACTCGTTTTTCAGAGTCTTTAGAACCCCTTAACTTTGAAAACCAATTTTTATTAAAATTCACCAAAACCTCTTTTTGGTTCCTTAACTCTTCTTAAACATGCATGACTTTCATTAATATCCGAGCTCATTAGTTTACCCCGACCTATTTGAATAATGGGTCTCAATTCGGGAGGAAGAACTGGTAATAGACATAAAACCATCCATTCTAGTTCTATATTTGTTCGAATAAAATGCTTAGCTAATTCCATGCATCGAACCAAAAAATTCTTTCTTCTTCCAACTTTTCGATCTTCCCATTCATTGCCCGTGGATCCCCTTACCATTACTTGTTGGTTTTAGTCCATTTTTAGGTATGCATCATCACACATTCACATGATACCTTGTGTAGAGGTTTAGAGTTACAACCACAACAACAAAAAACTTCAAGAGAATTAGTACTCAAATATTTACACAAAATCATGCAAGCAAGGAACAACTTCTTCACTCATCAATAAATTTTTTCTTACCCTTACTTGTGCTTCCACCTACATAGTTAGTTGGGGGGAATGAGATTTGGAAATCCCAATAGCAAAACCACATATTCAAAATATTGTGAATGTGCATACATAACTTTAAAGCATGTATATGAACATATAAACATGTTACACACCAAACTTCACTTTAATATGCATATGTCTATAGCACAAATGTCACATTTCATACACAAATCATTCACTTTAATCATCATAAAAATTCATGTAACATTCACAACTCATTTTCATAAACATAAAAGGAGATTAGTAGGTTTTGCTACCTTTTCTTTGCTTTCTTTTTCCTCACTTCAAAAGTGCTCTTGGATCTCTTTCAGAGATGCTCTTGGAGATCTTAAAACCCTAAAAATCATGTCATAACATCCATATAAACATGCCATCACCAAGATGCAACAAAACTTGTAAAAGCGCATAAAACCCCCTTTTGGTTTTCTTAGAGTCCTACAAGTTCAAGATTTGATTTTTATGGCCCTTTAAGCTTCTAAAATCCATCTCTTAGCTTTACCCTACACAAAACATCATTTTGAAGCCAATGGAACCATCAAAATGCTAAAAAATATAGCCTTTCTATTTTTTCTTTAGCTTGGACGAAAACAAAAAAAATAAGGAAAGGAAGGGTTTTTCAACTTTGCTCATGAAACCATGTGTTTCCTTGCTTCCAAAACCCATTTTCTTAACTTTGATCTACTCAAATACACCTTCCCTTAGACCAAAAGAAATTTGGGCAGCACCTCCCCATAAACTTGAGCTTCACAAAATTTTACAACAACACAAACTAACCAACAACAAAGTCCATACTACTCAAAAAACAACATGCAACCATTTTCCACCTTTAAAACCTTCTCTTTTCCATTTTAGACTCTTAAAATCCTAGTCATCCTCTTCCCAAAAGAGAGGCTCATTCAAGGAACAACTCAAGAGGAAGGTAGTAGAAGGTTGCTAGCTTGAGAAAAGAGGAAGATTTGGTTGTTAGCAACATTTACCTAGAGTTATGGAAGCTTGAAGCTCTTCTTTCTTGCTTGAGGGAGGCTTATTTTTAGAGAGAAGGAGGAGAAAATCTGATCACTAGAGAGAGGGAGGGTGGCGTGAAATGAGAGGGAAGAGAGACAATTTTCCAGTTAAAGTTGTCTCTTGTAATTTGTGCGGTTGAAAGAAAAACTTGGAGGCCAAGACTTGAAATACTTGATGGATATTGAGCCACTTGTCCTTGGCCCATTTCTTGCTGAAAAGTGGCTTTTCAGACTCCCTTTTCTGGTTTGATTGGGTTGACTAGGCCCCTATCTGTCCATTTACTTCATCTGGTGGCACGCATTTCCGTAAAGTTCCATTTATACAGGTAATCATCTTTTTACTTTTTCGGAGACTTTCTCTCTCATGTGGCACCATTCCCTAGACCTCCTTGCCTAGGTGGCATCATGTCCTAGCCCATAGCATCTCCGGGTTTCCCTCGTAACTCATCAGGATTCCTCGATTTGCGTGCAGCATCGTAAAATGTGCATCCACCGGCCAATTTGACTTAAGGACATGAAAAAATTCTATATTTTTCTCTAATACTCCAGCCCTTTTCCGTTCCTCCAAATTCATTTCGGGTTTTCCGTAATTAATTTTCTAAGAAAATACTTTTTTGGAACTTTCGGGCACTGTTGTTCTCCGTACTTTGAAACTGCCCCAACCGAACACCAGGTAATAATTTTATTAATTACTTTATGACCCAACTAAACTTTTCTCAGTTCGGGTCTCTAGCATTTGAGAACTCCTTCTACCTCCAATAATTAGTTCTCAGTTGCCTTAGCTCCGAAATCCCTTAATTAGGAAAATGCCATTACTTGTCTTATTTTCCTCATAATTACCAAAATGCCACTACTTCTTCTACTTTTGCCATAATCACCAAAATGCCATCACTTTTCTACTTTTTCTTAATTCCAACTTTACCCTTGGTTGACTTTCGATATTTTTGGTCAACTTTGACTTTTTGGTTAACTTTTGACCAACTTACCAAAATGTCTTATTATTTGATGACATTTTAAGCCCTAGGTCTTTTAATCGAAATGACCATTTTACCCTTATTGTATAGGCCAAATGACCATTTTACCCTTAGCCATTTTTCTTAGAATCCTTAAGGCTAGGAACTTAGTCAATTATGATCTTTCTTCCCTTTGGGCATTTTCCTCTATATTTTTCCTTATTTATGGGCCTTATAATATTGCATAATTTACAGGTCTAACCTTTAATCCTAGTTACAGAAATGCAGATATTACAGGATGCATATTGGATATAAGTACCTGAGTATTTTTTGCATTTTAACCGTATTGTAAATACTCATAGATTAAGATTTTATAATATATATTGTATCATATGTACCATGAGTGTATTTAGAATGTTAACGAAAAGATAGATTTGTTTATAAGAAGAGAATGATAGATTTTAATCAGTATATACATTTATATTATTTTTATATTGTTGTAGTGATTTTATATTATGTATTACTAATAATTTATTTCCCTAAATGGTAAACATGTGAGATTATCTTGGGACAAAATTTTTAAAATTAAAAAATGAATTATTGAATTCCATTATGATTATGAGAAAATTGCAATAAAAGATGATTGAATTATTCATATTCTAATTTGGGTCACTGAACTTAACAAATTATCAATAAGGTTGTATGGCACAATTAGGGATTTATAAATTAGGTCAAATTACTTCAATACCCCTTAGTTATTAAAAATAAAAAATAATATTATTTTTAGTTCTATATCTTGAATTGAACATCAACACATCTGGCTCTCAAGTTTTGAAGACAGTACTAAAGAAACAAAAAAGGACTGAACGCATCAGTTTCTCCAAATGGCGATAGTTTTGGTCACCACCAAAAAGAGTAGAGATATTTGAGTATCGGTTCACAAACATTCTCTAGTTTAGTGCTTTTGCTTTTCATTCTGGTATCCTTGAGCTTAGTTGCATAACTTGGAAGGTTCCATTCTACAATTAATTTATCAATATGGTCTTATCCCCAATCCTCCCATGTTAATGTGGATATAATTTATTTTTGTAATTTAATTTTGGTTGAGTAATGATTATAATGCAATATTTAGGAAGTATAATGGATCATACAAAGGAGTTCGTATGTATAATTGCAAATGGACGAATTTTTAACGGCTTATCAGATATATCATTCGAGTTCAATAGTGTGAAAGTAATCCAAGTTGATCCAAATATTACATCCAAAGAAATATTATACATTTAAGAAATATGAATAATATCGATGTATATATTAACTAAGGATAAAATTGCTATTGGAGAGTAAGGGCTTGCATTAAGGAAAACAGAAACTTTTGGGAGATAACAAAATATGGAGGGCCCCACATATGCTTGATCGCATTATTAACTCAAGAACATCCAAAGTTAGTTACTTATATCATCTTGTATTGTGGTTGGGATGGGAGAGTACAACGAAATATTAATTTTTTTCCAATCCTTTCCTTGGATTTATTGATGGCGTTTAAGTCGATAGTTTTGGCTCACCTATATAGAGAATGATCATGTAATGCTACTAACCCAACTAAGGATGGAATTAGAGGATGTTGTCATTACCGCATTCATGGGTATGAGATCGCTTCCCTATGATATCACCACAACAACCTATGTATCCAAATCCACATTTGGATGTCCACCCTCCCTTACATCCTTTAGAATTTATGTATGCTGAATTTATATACGAAATATTCATTTTATTTAAATTATACAAAGTTAATATTGCTTTTGTAATATCAGATGGAAAAGCGTGAGACAAAACCCTCGACCAATTGACGTGACTATGCTCCAACATATGAGTTTTCTAGATAAAATGATCGATGATGATATAAATTGGTATCTATATGAATCTCCTGAAGTGGGCCAATTGATTCTAGAGTATTGTTTAGTAACACCTGAAATTTGGCTTGCTTCGATTTCTCTCGTATGCTTTAATATCATAGAATGACATCACTATAACAATGTACTAAGGCAATCACTACAAAAAATAGTACCATCAGCAATGGTTATATTGTAGCAGTTTTCCGTTACTAAATAACACAATTTGTAGTGGTTCATTGTCAAAGCGCTACAAAATTGCAACAAAAATGAGGGTATTGAAAAACCACAAATTGGATTGAAAAATACTCAACCTTTATTCAAGCATAGGACACATGGTCGCATGCTATTGTTAATGCTTCTATGACACCTAATGGATTGATAGAATATCTCAGTATATGTAATGGTATTGGAGATACATGAGACGATAGATCCAACTTCTTAGTGGTGATACCGGTTGCGCAGTAAGTTTTTCATCTTTTTTCAATCAATATCTACTTTATCACAAATTATATAGAAAATGTTAAAACCTTATCTTATTATTTCTTTGAGACTGACATCGTATAATAGTTATGTAGGCTAACGATTAGCTCTCTCTAATTGCATTGATTTCTGAAATAGGGTTGCTTAAGACCAACATCTTACTTGCACTTGTAGAGAACAACAATTTAGCATTAACCCTCAACCTGCTCCACCATCAATTGAGTTGCCTCGACCACAAATTCCTCCTAATAGACTAAGCAAGTGACTTGAAAATGAAAATATAAGAGAACGAGAACCTCCACGTTTTAGTCAATGTCATAACATGTCAACCTTATCATTCCATTTCACCTCTTCCAATCCTACATACAACATACACCTCCTTACATGTCACCCTCATTATCATCCCCTTCTAACTCACTCAATCATCCTACTCAATTTCAATCTTTCACATCTTTATTAGATGATCCAACATCATTTCCTGCAATAATGAAGCATTTATCATCCCACAATAATCAATTTATTTAAGTGAAACACCTTGGTTTGATTTAAATACACCAACTATACAAATAAATGAGATACTTGAATCTCATGAAGTTGACTTACCACAACATATGACAAGAAGAGCAAAATGTGGTACTGGCAGTCACTATGTATAAGGTATATCAACTTTTATTTTTCATTCGTATAAACTTAATCATTATTTATTATTTTTAAAATATTATTATTAATTATTTTTCAATTTTAATTAACATACACCTCATCCTCTTGTTATTAGTATTACTATGTAATTAATATTTTCTCCCATGATCTAGTAATTATTCATTTTTAGATTTTTCTTCCTTGTTTATAGTATTATTGTGCATCATGGAGAAGGTTTTTTATTGAAGTGTGGATGATTGAAGAAGTATGTATTTCCTCTTTTATTGAGGAATCGTTCTACATGAGAACGACTTCTGAAGTCATCTTCGAGAGAACTGTTTGTGACATTTTTTTCACTTTTTATCAAACTGAAGTCTTCTTGCTAAGAACAACTTCTTCACAATTTTAAAGTTCTTATTGTGAATAACTACTTCCATCGTAGTATTATGGTAAATATTTTTGTCCACGTAGCATTTCGATAATATGTTTTACTATTTAATTTATATTTGTTAAAAAGCATATAAACTCCTCTCATGAATCATTTGTCAGTTTTATTTTCCAATAAAAATATATAAATATTATACTACCAGTATTTATCAGAGTTTTTAATTTTTAAGTGTTTCTTTCCGTTGTCAACTTTGCACAGTGTATCTTTGATAACGATGATGGGTAATTAGCAGCTTTTAAGTTTTTGTTCTCTTTATTTGCTTATGACTACACTTTTTTAAGTCACTCTATGAAAGACATTATATTTTTTGTCATATGTTAATATGGTGGAGTTAACAGTACATCAAGATGCAGAACTGTCGCAAGCAATATATGTATAACACTTCAAATAGCAAAAGGAATTATAGGCTTTGGAGAAATTCCATGAGCATGGGTTCGAAAGGGACATTAAGATGTCAATTATTTTTTCATGTTCCTGATGATATTTTGTTTCAGACGGTGGGAAAATTAGAAATTGCAATGAATTCGATCTCAGTTAAATTAATGTCCAGCACGATTTGCACAATGAACACGATTTACTTATGTTTATATTTTGTAGAAAAAAACAAATTGACAAGCTTAAACGGGCAAGCCCGACCCTTGGCCTTGCAAGACCTGCTTGTTTAATCTCCCAGCCCAACAGGGCTAGACTTTTCAGTCTTGATCCTTTCTAGAGGCTATAAATCATACATCCGGCTCAACCAAACGACTTATTGGCTCTACTTTTGAGCATAGTTGTTAGGACCCTCCCCTCCTTTCATAACACGATTCAAAGAGAAAACCTTAAGTCATTCTCAATTTCCCTCTTCAATATATTTGCGTGCTTCAAAGTTCAAATATGTATCCAGTATAGTGCTGGTAAAATGAGTTGGGCTGCCAATTCGCCATTGGGGCAGGCGTTTTGTCAGCCCGCCATGTTTAACCCGCGGGTTGGTGGGTCAACCCGTTTAATCTGCCTTTTTTAAAAAAAATTAAAAGTAATATATTTATATTTTTTACATCTTTGCATCTCAATTTTTTTATAAACTATAATAAACAATACCTAATACATTAAAAAATAATATAAATTATTTTATTTTTTCATATCAACTTTCTATAATACTATATTTAAAACTATAACAAAAAAAATTAATACTTATATTTTTTGAAAAACTTGAAAATGTCTTATTAAAAAGTTATTGGTGGGAAGAGAATCATGTGATTATGCATTTTTATGGGCAACAAAAATTAAAAAAAAAAGAATTTTATTTTTTTAAACAAATATTTGACGGGTTGGCAGGCACCTATGTGGGCTCGGGCTAATGAAAAACAGCCGTTTGGGGCTGGGTTGGTGCGGTTGCGGGCTGGCCCCTATTACAGGTACTAATCTAGGAGCATGAATGTAACCAAAAGGAAGGAAGAAGGAGAAGTAGAAGAAAGAGAATAGACAGATAAATAAAGAGCTAGGCCAATTGCCGTAGGAGTAGACAAGTATAACTAAATCTATTATACTACCTCATATCATTAATATAAGAGTTTGATAACTAATTTGAATATATTAAAGAAGTTAGTTATTTGTAACAAAATATGAGTTAATTTTTTTTAAAATACTATCTTTCAACATAACTATCTTTAGATGAAAACTCTTTAATATGTGCAATCAATAGAAATATTTTAGAAAAAAATATAATTTGAGAGATTAAGTAATTGAGTTTTCTATTAAACACCAAATTCAACCTCCAATTAACTCAAATATTGAAGATAAGTGAGAGTAGTATGCAATGATACATTTTTGTCTACAACTTTCTTAAACGTCCTTATTCATACAAGAGATATGTGCAATTTTATGAGTTTGAAATTCAAGGACAACGATGCCTTATTATTTGAATGATTAAGCTTCATGCATTATCTTTTAAATCCTATACTCTGACACTGGTTGCCTCGAATAATAATTTTTTATAACAATCTTTTGCAAACTAAATGTTTTACCAATATTTAAAATTTCAATGTCAACATTTTTTATTAAAAATATTTTGTTAAAGGACCGAAAAGACTTCATATAAAATTAATTACAGAACTAAGATGAAATTCTGTATGTCCTCTTAATAATAATAATAATAATAATAATAATAATAATAATAATTTTCATATTTATACTAAAAAGTTCAAAAATATATAATCAAATTCCCTTTTCTGCAGCTACACAAACACATACTGCGATAAAGCGAATACCTCAACTCAAAACATGATCTTATATACAATTGGAAAAAGCCTCTCTCATCTTCACAGTAACTAGAGTGTGGCTGAGCTCATATTTCACACAGAATCTAAAATAAGCCATTATCATAGCTTATTACAACCTTCTTCAGATTTAATATATGTAGATATATAAATTAAAAATCTGAACTAAATTCTAGTCATATATATGAAGAATCATAACCATAACTACATGGAGACCCACTGAAAGTTGGTGGCACAAATACTGAAGAAGACACCTTAAGCCTCTTATTACTCCTTGGACCCTCCTCAGGGCTACAATTGACCCATCCCATTACTTGCTCCATAAGCCCTTGATCCCCTACAGTACTGATGACCTCCCCGGCATCCGACCCGTCCGACACAGTGGTAGTGTCCGTTACGGTTTGGCAGAACCCAATCCAATGATCGGAGCAGCCACAATCAGAGACACCACTGGAATTTTCCCAAGAAACGCTAGGCTGATGATGATTATCATCAGTTTCAGAAGGAGGTACTATGATACTAGGCTGCACCATACTCTCCATGTTCTTCATTGCATCAAGCGATGAAGAGATCTGGTGCGGTAGGAAACTCCTCGTTGGATGAAATATACTAGCAAAAGTAATACGGTCACTTACCCTACTCTTTGACGACTTCGTTTCGCTTCCTGATCTGGTCAATAGATTCTGAAGATTCTT
>JANTPZ010096738.1:0-20930 GCA_025593235.1 Vachellia pachyceras | reverse complement strand
CTAGTGTGCAGTGAAAGTGCTCAAAGCAAGCCCCGCCGAAGAGAATTTGCATGGTTTTCCTTTTCGCCCCTCTTTATCTACCTCTCTTTATTCCAAATAATCCAACTCTAAAGCTATGAAAGGATAGCATGCATGGTCCATTCTATCCACTATGTGTGGTAAAAATTCACTAAAAATTTGCTTGTAACTTTCCCTGGGCTTGGAGGTTACAATTGTCTTTGTATAAACTTACTTTGGCTAGGGTCCATGCGTGAGATAGCTATAAATGAATCAGCATAAGCATGAAAGCAATTCCAAGTACCTTTGGCATGTAAGATAGGACCCAACATAATTTAAACCTTTGCGAATGTTGAATGTACATAGACAAATGTTTGAGGAGTTAACTAAATTTGTAGGTATGTACGTAAATGACTTTGAGCACTGGTTCAAAGATAATATGAATATATATAGAATGTAGCCTGCATATAAAAGGCACACCCTCTGACATAAAAAAAATAAAGACATAAAAGTAGTAGTGATGGGAGAATGATGTAACTCGAGAAAGGAGATGAGAATTTGACCTGTAAAATCAAACTTTCCGAAGTTAGTCTCTTGGGTTTACATTATTTCCAAAATTCTTGCAGGAGATTGATTAAGTATATAGCGTGGAATGTTAGTTTTATGGGGAAACCTTAATTAGTACGCCTCTGAAGATTATGATGGGAATGGTCTGTTGACTAATTAACTTGAGAGATATGTCCTTTTGAGATACGGGACCTAACTCTAATAATTTTGTGTGGAAAATTCTGCGTATTTTTTTAGTCAAAGAAAAATCTCATGCTCAATTTTTTGCTTTTAAGCGGAACAGGATACTCACACACATATATGTATAATATACAATGTACTCTGTGTGTGTGTGTGTGTGTGTTAGCGTACTCTTCCAGGTGTAAATGACTAATTTGACATTTACAGCGAAGCTAAAATAGCTAATACATCACGCTCAGTCAGATATGACTATGAGTGAGCGAAGAGTGGTCTTATTTCCAAGTTTGGCTGACAGATATAGGCTGCGTTTGGTATTCCGTTAGGAATGCCGTTTTGGCTCCCAAAATCCATTCTCACGCAAACCGAGACAAAATTCCTCTCACATAAAGTACCTCGGAATCTGTGTCCGTTTTCTCAACGGGTTTCCAAACGAAGCCATAGGATTTGTTTATGACAATGTTTGGAAAAGTTAAACGCACGTTTAACAATGTTTTTCCACAAAACGAAATAATCTCATCCACATATTTACCTTGACTTACGTAAAAGTACTTCTCTGCCGCGTTCTCAGGCATATATATATATATATATATGTTTATAGTTTCCGTATTAAGCGATTAAAGGCATACGTATATACGAGGGTTATGATAACAAGCTAGCTAATAGTGTTTCTGTGCTAGCTAGCTGCTCTTTGGGTTTTATAGTTTCTACACTGTGTTCTGAAATCTGCATGCAGAAGAGAGAGAAAGGGGAAAGAGAAGAAAGGTAAGGCATGTTAATGAGTGGAAACGAATACGGCATCCACATGCGGGCCATACATAATTCACGGGTTCTTCTATTACCAGATTCTCCCATCAACACGAGACACTGCCAACATATATATATATATATATATATATTATATAGCTCTCTCAAGTCCTACCATATATTTACCAATTATGGGTTAAATTAATGCAACCATGATCTCAAGTTGTTATATATTGGGTCCATTTGGGTAACCCTTAGTAAAAATAGCTTTGGTGAAAAATAACTTTTATTCAGAATGCATTTTAAAAAATCACATTATGTTTAGATAAATATTGAAAAAATAATTTTTGTAAAAAAAATACTTGAAAATACATAAATTTCATTAAATAATAAATATATATTATTTTATATTATGATAAAATTAGGAAAAATAAAATGATAAAAAAAATAGAATAAAGGAAAATATATGTAAATTAAATACCATTGAATACGTAAAATTATTCAACTAACTAATATTACATAATCAATTGAATAATGATGTCTCACTAGTGTCACGAACACAGTTCATCTGTATTGAAGACGATGTTACATTTGATGAAGATGCCTTACCAATATCACCATGATTAGTGTATTCAACAACGACACTTTCACTTTTAGTTAAGACACTGGTTGTTTCAACTCACAACTTTTTCCCACATTCATTTTTTTTAATTTTATATATTAACCACTAATTATTATCTCCATAGCCATTATAATTATTATTTATTGTAAAGTTGCATATATATTAAAACTAAATAGAATGTCGAGAAAATAATTAATATTTTAAAATCAGAAATAAGATAATGCAATCCTTAAAGATAATTATTGTCAAATTAAGCATATTTGTGGTAATAGAAGCAAGCTCTTATAAAAGGATTATAAGTGTGAGTTTAAACCAAACACTGTCTCTATGAATCATATAATTTTTATGTCAATACAAATTATTATTCAGTTATAAAGGGGTATTTACATATGAGAGGGAAAATACGGGTATATCTGTTATAAAAAAGTGAGGGGCATATCTGATTTATTTATTTAAGAGTGAGATAAATTATATTATATTTTTATGAAAAATAATATTTTATTGGTATATTTGACAACTAATTAATTTGTATCTGGAATGAGGCCACCACCATGATGCCCCGGCAAGGAATTTCTCCTCCTTCCAAAAAGGAGCAAATTCCTTCTTTCCTTGAATGCATATTCTCCACCATAATGCGTTTTTGAATAACAATGCTTCGCCAAACATGTAGGCCAAATCCAAAATGCATTTCATGAGTTTCTAAAACATTCCCAAACACACTTATTGTTTCCACGTGTATTATATTACAAGCATGAGCTGCTATATATATATTCCTTAAAAGCCTATTATTATTAGCTATTGTTATTATTAACAATTCACGCACGCATATTACTTCTTCCGATGGCAAATATAAAATTTTTGCGGTGCAAATTGTACTGAAGTATCATTTATGCACATGTGTTTAGGTTTCAATTCATACCGGTAGCAACAAACATTATGAAAAATTTGACTTTAGGCGATGATAAAAAAAGTCACCACTGAAAGTCTAAATCCCCACTTAATGTCATACTTTTGGCAACAACTTAACGTGATACTTTCGGCGGCAATTTTCCTGTCGCTACTGAAGTTGACATCTTTAACGGTGACTTTTTCTGTCGTCAGTAAAATCAAGACTGTCGGCAGTGAATATTCAGCGATGACTTTTTTAGTAGCTGCGACTTTTACATCACCATTGAAGGCCATACTTTTAGCAATGACTTTTTTGAGTCGTTGCTGAAGGTAAGACGTTTAACATTTCTAAAAGCAAGAAATTTAATATTATTTTTTTGTAAAATATTATTTTTTCCAAAAAAACAACATTTTTTAAAAATAAAAATTATGAAACTAGTAATAATATAATTATATAAAAAATAGTGAAAATTAAGGGGAAATCCCCCATTGGGGAATTAATTCGAGGATGTGACCTGCCCAATTGCATATGTGGAAACTCAATTGCACATAACATAGAAGTTTAGTTGCAAAATGTAGAAGCTCGGTTGTATATGCGTGGAAGGTCTCATTTTACAACCAATTCCTCAATGGGGAATTCTCCCTAAAAATTATGGTCCAATCAATAGTATATTATATATAAAATTAAATGCAAATATATAAAATAATAAACACGTACATTAATATTATCATTCAATTTATTTTCTGTAATAATATTATACATATATAGATATATGTATAGTCTATAATTTATTATGCAGCAAAATATTATATATATGTATAAATATATGTGTATATGCAGCAATATTATAATTAACTGCCTACTGCATTGATGTAATAGCAACACTCTTTCTGTTTGAAGTAGGAAAATCATTTAACTATAAATTTGGCAATATAATTTAATTTGTTATTTTAAAGGTGTACCAAAATATATATTGAATTCATTTATACAGTTTGACTAATATCAGTATTGGAAAACCACATGCCACAAGGAACCAAAACTGGTATATGTTAATAATATGGGCTAAGGAATGAAACAAAAATGAGAAGGGTCGAAGTGAAAGGGGGGAATTGGCAAAGAAATTCTCAAGATTATTGTGTATTTGCGTTGAGAAGTCTCGCAGTTGACCAAGTCAATGAATTGAAACTTGATGTTCAAAAGTAAATGAAAAGGCAGATGTAAGACGTTGACGAAATTATTAAGTTAAATAGTAAAAATAGAGTGAGTGGGTCAACTTGGCATTATATTATTCTCTCATTTAGAATCCATCTCACAAGGCCCAGATGGTCTCACATGTAGAAAGAAGGACTGGTAGGTATTATGGGTCGTTCGAGCCCACTTTCTTGGTCTCCTTCTTAATGCCCTCTTTTGACCAAGACTCATATTATAAACTTCATAAAGGAAAAAAAATATAACTTTAAAATATCTGTCATACCAAAGTGGCTCTTGTATGCTATGTAAAAAAAATTAAAAAATAAATATCTTATCCATTACTCATAAATAATACCATTTTTTGCCTTAATATAAGTCACATTTGAGTGATTTACCTAATTTATAAAATTGCATATGATATAATAATACACATAAATATTACGGAAGAAATTATGTAACGTGTGTAATAATCAAACTATTTAACTCAATCAGGTCCCAAATAGAGGAATTAATAGATAAAATATCTTAAAGATTAATAAAATTACCTTTAGATCCCAGTTATAACTGGTCCAGTTATCATTAACAACTTCACCAGTCATCAATAACAACCAGACCAGCTATTGTTGGGATCTAATGGTAATTTTATCAATATTTTGTTCATTAGTTGGGTTACTTAAGATTTGATGGTAAATTTCCGTATTATTTATTCCAACATTCATAGTTCAGTCCTCAGTATTGAATGTGGCCAAGTTTGGCTGCTTAGGCTTGAATCAACTCACAAATTGCCACTCACCTTCTTTCCTCCTTCGTACTGCATGGCATGACAACCTTGACTGCGTGGCGACTTGTTTATTAATCTACCCATTCGGACTTTCTTACCAAAAATATCAAGTAGGGACTTCAAAATTCCTACTCCCACTCCTTGGCATGTTGGATTTTCTTCTCTTCTTCTTGTTATTTTAATTAAACTTGCCGGCATTAATAGCACGAGGTTATAAACAAAATTAAATCCATTACACCCCTCATTTATAAAACTAATGAATTTGATTATTTAAATTTAAAACTAATGATTTTGATCCGCATGTTTTACTTTATTTAAAACACCAGTTTCTATAATCTAATAAAAACATATATCATTTTACTCTTTAAAGGATCATAAATATTGATTTTAAACTTGAATGATCAAAACTAAAATAGGGTAAATTTAAGACATTAAATATTACATTAACCTAAGAATTTTCATACTAGGTTATAAAACTTCTGGCCTAACATGCTCACAAGAACTTCCTGCCACTTAGACGATTGAGTTATGTAGATGATGAAGCACAGAGGCAAAAAAAAAAAAAAGCATCTAGTAGATTATTAATGATTAAATAGTAACATGTGAATTATTGATTTCAGTGTTGTTGGGTGGCCTCCTATAATTCTAAGCGTTGCCCCATTCTGTGGGATCAATTCAATTTTGGTACGCAATTCTCAGAAATTTTTTAAGTATATATCAATCTCACAAAAAAAAACCCAAGGTTTGCCACCCTAAAAGTTCTCATTCACGGTAAAAGAAAATAATAATGCAAGGGTAATATTGATCTGCTGTGAAATTTTCTGGTTAATGTTTATTATTTTTTAAAAAACTTTTAATGTAACATTACCCGTGAGCTAATCGGGTAAATTTGCACCTTAACCCTTATTTAATGATAGAATTATTGTTTAAATTTATTGAGTCGACATTTTTCGTTAGGTAAAATAAATAGTGTTAAGATAAAAAGATTAAAATTACATTTTTTTAATTAGAGAGATAAACTGCAATACGAGGAAAGTTTATAAAGTTAAACATCGAGTCCATCTGGAAATACTTAACTCTCATCTAAAAGCACGTTCAACAGTGTTTTTTTTGTAAAATGAGACAATCCCCTTTACATATTTACCTCAACTTACGTAAAAACACTTCTCTATCGATTTTTCAAACGGACCAATTAGCCTAATCAGTTCACAGAAGAATTGAACTTTAAAATATTTTTCGTACGTGACTCTCTTATATTATGCAATGATATGTCAACATTTACAGGACTGTCTTATCATTAGTCGGCTAAAGTTTGGCTGCTAAAACTTGGAATCAACGTGTTGTCACCAACTTCACTTGCTCCTTCTTCATGTCTGCGTGGCATGACAATATTGACTGTATCAATTCAAACTCAGAGAACTTTACTTTGAAAGCAGGCGACTTATTTATTACTACTCTACTTTTGATTTTTCTTAAACAAAATATCAGGTAATAAGCAGATAACCCTCTTCTTTGTAAGTTCTTCTATTATCTAAATTTTGTTTTAAAATCCATGTTTCACTTTAAAATTTAGATTTTATCTTATTACTCACATTTTATAAAGTTTATATTTTGTAACAAAATCTATGTTTTGAAAAGAAACTATTTTTGTTAAATCATACTCTCTTATAATAAATTTTTGTTTTCCTCCTTTTCTTTCTTTCTTTTTCCTCTTTCCTACTTACTTTTCGCCCGCACTCCGTAAAAGTCAGTAACTTTCCAAACATAATTGCCTTTCAAAACATATGTTTTGTCTCGGAATCCGTAAAAACTATTCTCTCAAAATCAGTTCTTTAAAACTTAGGTTTTACCTTAAACTCTGTAAAAGCTATTATCAAACATGCTTCCAAACAAGATCTTAATCACGGGCTCATCCTAAATTCCTAATGGCACTCTCTGCCATGCTCAATTCTTTTTTAGTGGAATTGAATCCAATCACTTAGAGCTCGTTTGGTATGGTGAAAATGGGAAGATGTAATTGGAATTGGATTCCATGATGTAGTCGTGTTTGATGTGATAGAATTACAACTCCATGTGGAATTCAATTCTACAAAAACACTCAATTTCAATTCTATACCCAAACACATGGAATTCATCTAGGTTCCATGGAGTCCAAATTTTTTGGAACAAAATGGCATTCCTTATGTAAAATAATCTTTTTTGTTACATTTTCAAAAAAATCAACATTCATACAAAAATATATATGGATTTCATCTTCATTTTCATAACATACCAAACGTAATTTTAAAATCCACCTCCATTCCCACCTCCTCCATCTCTATTTCCATAAAAATCAGTTCGATTGTACAAGCATTAGTGGGAAATTTTATATCATTAGCTTGGACTGCAAAGATTTTGACGTGAGCTACATTCTGTTCCGCGCTATCGACTGTGGATTAAAAAAAGACTTCATGCCACCACTACTACATAATATAATTTTTACTATTGAAATTACGTCTTTTTTTAAAAAATGAAGACGATCGCTTTAGACACCCTATCTCTGAGATAGAATGCCAAAGGATACCTTTAGACGCCCTATATGACAATGGGGCTTCAAAAGAGTCACTTTAGAATATGGCGCCTAAAGTCACCCTATCTAATATATAGGATGCTAAATGATGACTTTAGACTCCCTATATATAAGGATAGGACGTCTAAAGTCACCCTTTACGTGCCCTGTTACAATCCCTTATTTCTCGCTTTCTCCCGTTTCCCAAGTCCCTTAACTTCAATCTTCACTTCGCGTGCCATACTCGTCGCGTCCCAAGTCTCTCTGCTTCAGTCTTCCCTTCCCAAGTACCTCAGCTCCCATCTTCGCTCGTCCGTCGCGAGTCCAGCTCAGACCTGTCGCGCGTCGAAGACTGATCCCTGTAGTCTGAAGATGAACACATTAAATAGGGATTCATTGTGAGACTGATCCCTGTAGTCATCTCTCTCTTGGATTGTATCATGGAGGAACAGTCGTCGTCGAATACTGCCAATCTAGATGCTCCTCTTCACGCGATTGGCTTTGAGATCGACGAGTTATCAGCTCACAGGGTCACCGGCTGTCTTCCTATCACCCGCAAGTGTTGTCAGGTTTCGCTCTTCTTTCCCAATGATTTTTTTGGCAAAATCTTTCTTTCTTTGCTTAATCTGTTTGAACCATGCTTTAAGAGGCCGAGATTTTAATTAATGAGCAGTTTAGTTAATAATCATACACGAACTGTGCAGGGATTCGAGGTGTTACATGGAGGTGTGTCTGCTATGATAGCAAAGGGCCTCGCAAGTCTTGGAGCTCACTTGGCATGTGGGTTTCAGAGGATAGCTGGAGCTCACTTGGGAAAGCTCACTCATTTTCCTTTTTATTGTGGATTTGACCTGTTTGAAGTTTGGTGTTAGTTTAGTGGGCATCAGGCTAAATCTTTGAAGAACATTGCTGTTTGAAATTATGTGTTTCTCCCTAGGGTAACGTTGAAGAAGATTGAGGAACAATGACGAATTTTGTGTTTCTACATAGTAGCCTTACGGTGCCCTATATTTCAATATAGGGCACTGTAAGGTGTACCCTACGGAGCCCTTCATGGTATAAAGCGTCGTAGACTTTAATTTTCTACGCCTATCATATATACACCCCTCGAAAAAGGGTATCAATTGGATTAAAAATAGAACGTAAAAAATGTTTTTTATAGTAGTGCACGTACATTATTGAGTTCGAAATGCTAAGCACAAAGACGACAAGGTATTGAAGAGCATATCTTAATTCTTGATTTAGTGTTGTTGAATGGTCTCCCATAATTCTACGCGCTACCCCCGCTATCTGGAATCATTTTAATTTTAAGCACGCAATCCTCAGAAATTCAGGTATATACCCATATCACAAAAAATCCCAGGTTTTTTTTTACGTAATAGACTTTATGGCTACAGGCCACTTTCGTTACAACTGACATAACAACTGTACTACACAAGATCGCAACTTGGTGGACCACAGCTTTAGTTTTTAGTATGACTTATCACTACTTGACTTGGACTATATGCTTCGAAGACACTTGTTGAAACGTTCATATGAACTGTTGTCTGCTGTGAAACAATTCCAAGACAGGATCATGGGAACATGTCTACCCATACATCAGCAACTTCCATTACTCATCTTTCGTTTGAGGCTGGGAATCTCTCGAACGTAAAGAGGCTGTCATTTTCCCTGGCAACTTCAGTGGTTTGGTTGTGCTCCAGAGGGAGACACGTCTCGTTGCAACAGTCCATAATGAATGAAATTTAATAGTTCATGACATGAGAACATGGATATTCTTTTTACATGATACGGATGTAACCTAGTGGATTTTGTTCACCGTGCTAATGGCTAACGACAAAGGCGAACATCATAAAAAGCAAGGGGAGGAGCAAATAAAAAGAAAATCAAACAGGCAAAAAGTAAACTATGATTCAGGAGGCTCTGCTTCAAAAGAAATATTCAGCAAAACGAATGGTTCTTGAAGTTAATTGAGCTACTTCATTCTTGTCCATTCCTCGGCTTCTGATAATCTGCATCCATGGAAGTCAACAATTAGAATCTTACGAGAGGCTAACACATGGAAATTGCTGTTGAAAAACTAAACCTTGACATTAGAAATGACCGCTAACGTAGGCTATCACTGGTTCTTGTCGAAGCAGCGGCTTCAAGCTATACCTAATCGACATTGAGAAAAGAATGAGAAGCTGGTGTTTTATAGAATGCTACAAAAAGGACATGAATTGGGTTAGAAACACCAAAACTGAACGATTTCCACAGATACACTGCTCCATATAGTTTCAGGAATTGTGAGCTTCACTTAGGACTTGAACTCATGTAACCTAAGCGCTTGGCCAAGACATTGATATCTACTGCATCTTCATCTTCGCCTTCACCATCTTCGCTTGGAAAATCTACCTCACCCTCAACATTTTCACTAAAAAACTCTTCCCAGAATCCTTCATCAAGTTCGTGGTCTCGCCTATCATCTAGCGATTCACGTGCTTCCTGTTCTCTCTTAACCCTACCAAGACCTTGCATTTCCATAGCTAGAACTTCAAGCTCGGATAATTCTACTTTGACAGGATTATTCCTTCCCTCACTTTCACTGCTTGATTTAGCAACATCAATTGGTCCATGTTCAATTGACCTCCTTCTCTTCTTAGTGGTGGCTTCTCCCAGTTCCTTTATCTTGCTCTGTTGGAGTAGTTGGTGGAGAAAGGCTGGATTTTTCAATGCTGTAGCTAAGAAAGCCATCATTTGTTGCTGCTTCATTTCTGTGCCTTGCAACCTCTGTTCCACTGCCTGAAGATAGGCTCTGGTGTTCTGTTGCTGTTGTCTAAGCTTCAAAAGCTCCATCGTCAACACTTGCTTGTCACGCTTTAAACGTAAAATCTCTTCATCTACTCCAAATCCGCCAACTTCAACACAATGACCTGATGCTTGGGAGGATGGAGTGACCTGTAAAGGTGCTCTCCTTCTTCGTATGTTCCTCAGTAGATGCTTGTGTCCTCTGATGAATCCTTCGTTTGAAAACTCCCATTTGTCTAGATCGATTTTTCTAAAACCCTGTCACATTCGAAGGACGATAACACTCGCTATATATCCATTAAGTACGAGTAGGAGGAGAAGAAGAAGAAGAAGTGAAGAGAATAGTACTTACGTAAGTGTTCAATTGTCTAACAAAGCTTGATAAATTGTTGTGCTTGAAGAATCTAGGAAGGATATTGGTAGAGAAAGAACATGGATCCCAAACAACAAAACTTGTTCCTCCTCTGCTCCACGAGATTATGTGGTCGGTTGAAGGGTCGTCCACGATATCAAATGTCTTGGTGAGGAATGGAGGAGGTCCTGCTTCATGAAGTCCCTGTACTGGCTGTGGAGTTAGAACCACTGCTAGCTCACCTCCTACTTCGGATGAAGATGGTTCCAAGTACTCTTCTTTTACTTTGCGCAGATAATTCATCCTCAGTTTCCTCGGAAACTAGGAAAAACTCGATAGGTTCTATGATTCCGATAAGTTTGGTTGACTCTGTTCTATACCCACATACAGAGCAGCTTAATGCAGATAAGATCGATTCATTAAAAGCAATTAAAATAGTTCAATCGCTCAGGTGAAGAACCTTGCGTGACCTTGTCAGTAAACTCGAATTTACAAACAGGGGAGCCAAAAAATGGAGGAGTTAATGAATGCAGCAGAAAAAACAAACAAGCCCTGCGACTCAGAAGTATATGAGATGTTGCGAGGCACTGAATGAATATTACAGTCGTGACCAGAACGCGGAGGAGTGGCTCTGATTTCCACCGCGGATGCTCGTGCTAAGTTGGTTATTGGTCATCCTTATAAATGAAGAAGTTAAGAGAGCAGTTTTAGAGGCGATTAAATTAAATAGGAGAGAATGATATGACGTAACTGCTAAAGGAATGGATTAGTAGAAAGTTCTAGACCCACTGAATAGATACAAATCCTTGCCTCAAATGGCCGTGGACGACGAATCATGAGCTTGAAGGAGAGCTGGAGGCAAGTGGTCCTTCACAGTTTGGAAGGTTCTGGAAATTCGAGAGAGAAGCCAGTATCGTAGTGACATAGTGGGAAGATTGTTCGTGGGGTTTTAAGGGATTTGAGTTATAGAAGTATTTGATAAGAAGTTTGAATAGAGAATCAAGAACTTCAAAAAACTTTTATTTGAAATTACAGAGATGAAATACATTAACTTTTGTATTTTTCTTGCGCACTCAAGTTCCTCACTCACACACTTTGCTTTATTCTCTCAATTCTCAATTCTATCACTTTTATCACTTCCACTCAATTCTACCAACTCTAAATTCTCTCAACTCACTTCACACTCCATATATTTATACTCTTTCACCTTCTTAATGAGCGATGGAGATTGATTTGATTTTTACATTTTGCATTTAGAAAATTCTATACAAACCTAGAAATATCATACCGTTCTATAACTTTTTATGCTATTCTTGAATGGACTCCAAGCCACTAGAATGCTCCATAAGTTTTCACATCCTTCCGAAACCTTCCACAATGTTCTAGAACCTTCCAGAGGTTTCTACAACATTTCAAAACCTTCTAGGGGCTTCAACAATATTCCAAATGTTTCCACAATATTCTAGAACCTTCCAGAATATTCCAGAACATTCCGGAACATTCTAGGGAAATAGAGAGTTGTTGATTATTTAATATTAACTGATTGATTTTATTAAGTAATATCAGTTCAATGGAAGATTCTAAACTATTGTGAAAGCATGTCTGAATCTATGGATGTAGTTGTTGGATTGGACAGATCAACTAGGTTGTTATTAGAGGAGAAGATGAGTTTTCTGTGGATGGGGAAGTAATGTGTCAATTTCAGAAAACCCTAACTGATTTGGGGATCATAACCCTTTATTTATAGAGGATCTAGTATTCAACCAATCAATAAATGGGGCCAGTATATTGAACTTCAATATATTTTAGTCCATGATACATAGTTGAACCAACTTAATTCCTTAAATTTAAGTAGATAACTTTATAAATTGGATCAGTACAAAAAATAATGACACCACGTATAAGTGTAATATCTTGTCAATTGCTTGTTCCAACACTAGCTAGCACTACGTGTTAGGTTTCAACTCCCAATTGCTCCACTTGAAACATTACACTTATCTTGAACCATTTATGTAGTTAATTGACTCTCTAATCGGATAACACCACAGTCCGTACGTCCACATGTCTCTGGTCAGGTAATAACGTTATTGAGCTTCCCAACGTGGCATGGGATTAATATACTGCTTAATTTATGGTAACAAAAGTGAGGTAGCCCTAATGGCACGTAACTAGAACCAAACTTATTTGAATAACGTGGAGCATGTCCCCATGAAACTTCTACAACGTTCGTGAAGGTACTAGGTTCCTATGTATTCCACCAGACATTTATATCTCTGTGTTTTCCCCACTAAATGCTGTGCACAAAATATTGGTGGCTTTCTTTTATTTATTGATTCAGCGATTGTTTGGGTAAGCGTTTTACCCCCAAAAAAGTGACTTTTGGAATAAAAAGCATGGTAGCAGAAAAGTTTGGTGTTTGGATCAGCGTTTTGTGTGAAGGACTTTTGCTCCAAAAGGAGCTTTTATGGAGAAGCTAGTACATGGAGCTTTTCTGAAAAGTTTGGAGCTTTTATATAAACTAAAGCAAGCAGATGCAAGCCCTCTTCGATCCCCTAGTCACTTTCAAGGTTTCTCTTTCGATGTCCATTGATCTTCGATTCTTGCTCCTGACGGTGAGCACAAGCCAATATACATGTGGCTTCAAAGAATAGAGGATGAGCCGAGCCCATATTCTGGGTTCAAAGAGGAGATCGAAGAGCTTTTAGGTGATAAAATTTACAGGGGAGGATTGCCGAGGGTGTTCGTAAAAAAAATTACATTGGCGACGTTGAGGAAATTCAGAAATTGCATGAGGAAGGGAGTCTTGAGAAGGTATTTGATTCTCGTGAGAAGATTAATGATGGTGAAGGAATGCTTTTTCTCATAGTGAACTTTTGGCAACTCAATTTCCCCTCCCTCTGCAACATTTTATCCAGCAACCAAACACAATAATTTAATAATTTTTTTCTCAAAGATCTTGCCTTGTAAACTGATCCGAATCCTCCCTCCCCAGCTTGTGATGGGGATTGAAATTCTTGGTCGCTAAAGCTAAGGTTTCGTAGGGAAAAAACCTTTTGCTCCTTGGTGACGATCCTTTGAACGTCGTCTTCATTCTATCTCTCTATCACCGTCGCCCAGAAAAGTAGACAGAGAGAAGAGACGAGAGGGAAAGGTACGAACTGGGTTTTGCTATTCACCTCTGCTTGAACCAAATTTGAGATGTTTCATAATAATTTGAAGAAAGCTTTTGGATTTTATCATAGTTTTGTTTCGCAAGATGCCTGAGAAAACTAACCAATGAAGCAGAAATCAAAGGAGGTTTTTGATTTTGATGTTTCGAGTGGCTCCACCAAAACATGTGCTTGGGAAAACGAGGAATCTATGATTTTTTTTAAAAAAAATTACTTCTGTAACGTTTATCCAAACGTTTTCTCCTTTTCTAAAAAAAGTCACTTCTCTCACCGCTAATCCAAACATAAATCACGTTACATTTTTAACTTCTGCTCAGAATTCCTTTTCTAAAATAACTTCTACAAAAAAGTCACTTTTCCCACCGCTTATCCAAACGGACCCTCAGTTTGTAGGTTTTTTGACTGGATGGCAAAATCCATTTCGTCTTCGTATTCAAAAGTTGACAGCAATCGTCTGTTCACGCTCAGCCATGTGTCTATATATCCTTCGCTTCGGAGTTTGGCCTAGCGTGTCCAAAAAAGCTGATAGGTTTGAGTGGTTACCCTTAAACTATTTGACAGGAAGCTTGAATAAGAAGAAGGAACTTTAATGAAAGGAAACTTTTATTTGAAACTGAAGAGATGAAATACACTAACTTTGTATTTATCTCACATACTCAAGTTCCTCATTTACACACACTTTTGCTTTATCACTCAACTCTCTCAATTCTATCACTTCTCTCAACTCTCTTAACTCATTTCTACTTAACTCTCTCAACACTTCTCACTTCTACTTCACAACAATTCTACCACTTCTCTCAACTCTTTTACTTCTCACTTCTACACAAACTCACCCACACACCACCTATTTATACTCTTTCACCTCCTTAACGAACGGTGGAGATCGATTTGATCCTACGGTTTATATTTTACATCTATAAACTTCTATACAAACCTAGAAATATCTTACACGTTCTATATGTTTCTACACTATTCTGGAATATACTCTAAGTTTCTAGAACTCTCCATAAGTTTCCACATCCTTCCAGAAGCTTCCACATTCCAGAGCCTTCCAAGGGCTTCCGCAACATTCCAGAACTTTTCAGAGGTTTTCATAACATTTCAGAATCTTCCAGAGGCTTCCACAACATTCTAAAACCTTCTAGAATATTCTAGAGCCTTCCATAATATTCCGGAATATTCCAGAATATTCTGAAGAGAGAGTTGTTGATTATTTAATAAAAGCTACATTAATTAGTGATCGTGCTAATTAATTAAGTAGATATTTGTGGTATATCTGCGTAATTTATTAATAACGAGGGATTTGTTGTCGGGTTATGTGACGGGTGATGTCAATTTTAGGTGAAGGCTTCAATGAATGCACATTGCGTGATCTGGGTAAGATCCAATCAAGTGAAATCTTATTTAATACCGGAAGGGGGGGGGGAGCAAGGTGGAAAATAATATATAACATAAGCAAGAGACCCCATGTTTCTTTCAAACGCTGAATGTAAATATAAGTCAGCAAAGGCAATTATATTTAAAATGTCGTCAGACGCTGAATGTAAATATAAGTCGGCAAAGGCTCAGAGATTTCTCAGCCTTTTCTTATATTTTAAATTGATAAAATCTTTTAAATTTATTCTTATTAAAATTTTCATCCATTTTTTACTTTTGCAAATCATTCCAACCTTTAATTTCTTTCATCTTTCTCTATTTTTAACAAAAATTAAATAGGTGTAAAATTGAAAGACAATAATTGATAATTGCTAAATTAACTTATATTTAACGTAACACACAAAAAATCTTCTGCAGATGGACTTATAATAAGGATTAGAGCGCGCGATACATTGGAACTACCTTAATTAATACAATAGTTTGCATGAAAATTATAAATTTGGGAGATAACATTGATTTTAATTCTACATTTAGCATTAAAGTAATCCCTTGTTGAGTAATGGCCATGACACAATAGTCCATAACAAATTAAAATTATTACTGATATTTAATTCTAATTTTGAAAAATCTTAATTATTGATTAATTATATTTTGTGCTGCATATCAGCATAGACTAATAATTGGGTAGCATCAGTTAACTCACGCGTCGATGTTTTGACGAGTTCATGCAGAAAATCCACTTAAAAGATCCAATAATCTTCTGTTAACAAAAACAAAATCATTGGCCGTTCCGAAAATAAAACAGTATTTTTGCTTAGTATTTTAATTTAAAAATAGAGTGAGTGGGAAGCTTGACTCCGCCTACACCAGCAAATAGATCATATATATATATATATATATCCTTCATTTAAGAACTTAGAAGTAATAGTTAATGACCTGAGAACATGTAGATACTCTTTTTATTTTACACAGATAAAAAAATGTAAATTTCATTAAATTTGTATGAATTCAACAATTTTTTTAGATTTATCATTATTAAATATCTATTATACCTTATCAAAATAAAGTCAATGTAATAATTAAATATATAAAAAAGTAAAATTGTACATTAATACTCCTCCAATCCTACATGTAATGTCTATTTAGATTAAGGATATTCGTTAAGTTAGTTAATACAATATGTTTTTTCTAAAACACCATAATAATTATCTCTTGTAATTCTCTACCTCTTTCTTACTTGATCATTAAAAAGTGACGAGTCTTAAAGTTACTATAAAAATACCTACTTGCTATAAATATGGACGTCAAGGCAAACTTTGGCATGTTTTCATATGACCGTTTTCCTTTATACAATTATATCAGGCATTCTTATATCACAGAATTTCAACCTTGAATGTAAGCCTTAGAATATATGTTTTGCTTCTATTTTTTCATAAAATCAAAAGTTAATCAAGCCTAGTTTGTTCCTTTTAAGACAGTTTTTCTGCCACATAGTTTAAACACTAAAACACTTGAATTATGAACGCTAGACAATAATGAAATAAAATGAAACAGGACAAGCTGAAAAAGACTTGACAGAGCTGTTGATGACAAAAGAAAAGTACCACTGAGTGATCACTGGCAGAATGATTGAAAAGTAATTAGAGTCCCAGAGAATTAATGAGTTTCTCAGATTCTCTGTTACTGGACTGGGGAACCTTGCTGAATATATATGGCTCTGACAATATCGGCGTAGAGGGGGAATTGGACTTCTCTTTCTTCTTCCTTATTTCCTCCATTGATCCTTATTCATTCAACAGGGAATTCAATTAAAACATGATTAATTATATAATGTAAATACGTTACCACATAAAGCTATGTGAGCTGTTAAACAGTTATACGGTAGAGTATACCAAAGGCTTCGAAGACAAGCCATATAAAACAGGTCAATAATGCTCGTACCAAAATGTTACGTGTCCGATAATTTGGCGGAACATGTTCATACGCATCTTCGTAACATGGGTTTTCTGCATCTTCGTTTTTGGTCCGGTAACCTAAAACAAAACAACAGTACGTTGAGTATAGAATTAATGGATTGCATCAGATCAAACTCTTGCAAATTAAACCACCTACACCCTAATAATCTACCTATACTCATTGCACGCATATGCTATATATGTACTTACTTTAAAACTAAGGAAATTGGAATAAACGAAATGTATATATGTTTTCATGAATGAAGGACCTTGCCCGTCTGGGTTTTTGGAGAGTTTAACCTGTTGGAATAATTCAACAATGAATCACATATTACACTTATACGTGGGTACCATTATTTATTGTATGTGCCCTAATATAAAGTGATCTACTAAGGTTTAAGGAATTAAATGGGCATAATTAGACGTCATGGACCAACATAGACTGAGGCCCAATTTGCTGGCCCGTATTCATTGATGGGTTGAATACTGGGTCCCCCCGCAAATACAAGGTTATGATCCCCGGGTTAGCTAAGGGTAATCATAATCGTTTTGCTTCCCCATCTGCAGACAGTTTTTCTCTTGTCTCTAGCGATAACCTGGTTGATTTAGCCCTTCCGTCATACGCATCCCTTCCATCCAAGCATTCATGGATCCAGGTACGCTTCCGCAATGCTTTAAATTATTCCATTGAACTTGTATGCTTTAGTAAATCCCATCATAACCAGCTCAGGAATGTGCCATTGTGCTTTGAGAGTTGTTCCGGGATCACGAGTGCTCCACGATTACGCCTTCCACCAGAAAACGAAAATAAGCAATAGTTACCATCTGCTTAAACCAATCATATATCTACGTCCATCCAAGAAACTGAAGAGAGTAGTTAAACTAGTGTTGTGCTTACAGCTGTAGAGAAGCTTGTTATACCATCTGAAGTTGCTGCTTTTGAAGGCAGAAGGTTTGTTCGCCTTTCCAGAGGAGTTACCCCTTTCTATCAAGTGAGCCCACAACCTAGTCTCCATACTTATGAATGATTTCATATGCCGACTCTGCCAATAACTTACATGGATCAAAATTAACTGAGCGGTATGGTCCTTAATTGTTATAAAAAAAAATAATTAAACAAAGATTTAGAATAAAACCAAAGTGGTCTCGGCTGATGGTGCAGTGAAGGGCGGTGTCTCCGTCACTTACTCGTCGGCAGGGCCCCACTGACTTGTCGGCACAGTGAGAGTGATGATACAGGCCATGAAGAGCGGCCAAGTAGAGAGGCGTCTCTCGTTTGTTGTTGCGAGCTTCGATCAACTTGGTGGTGTCGCCTCCTTGAGCTTCCGAGATGCACTCGCACATCGCAACTGCGCAGCGTATCACCCTTCTCATTCCCAATCTCCAGCGCCGGCGACGACTTCTTCGATCTCTTGAGCTCTTCGACCAGCTTCTCCACGATGTCCGCTCTGCTGTCGTTCACCGCCACATGCAACGCAGTGTTGTTTGTGATGTTGATGGGTCTCTTGTGTGTCTTCTTGTTACTTTTGTACTCCGCCACAACCTTGTCCCGTTTCCCTTCTAGTGTCGAGAAATATAAACTCTCCGCCTTCAACGACACCTGCATTTTGCAGACACGTATTCTAGGCGGTGATGCTGCTCAGACTCGCGTTTTTGGCCATTATATTAACATCGCCCACTGTGCTATAAAGCTCCTCCCATATATGTCTCTACATTACAGAGAGGAGTCCATGGCCCACTGTGCTATAAAGCTCCTCCCATATAAGATCACTTTGTTTACCACAGTGCAAGAGCATCCCAAAAAAAAAAAATCCTACAGTGTTGGTGTTAATTTTGTCATCCTAACCCCTCGTTTGGTAGCATGGAACCCAATCCATGGAAGTGGAATTGGGGTGGGAACTGGGATAATGCGTTGTTTGGTAGGTTGGAACCCAATTCCAGTTCCAACCCCATTTCCACCAAAACCTTGGAATTGGGTTCCACTAAAACCCCTGTGAATTGAGTGGGTTCCATGAAATTGCCATTTTTGCCACCTTCCATCTTCAACTCCGGCGACCTCTTCCCATAGTTCGGTCTCTTCCTACACCACCCACAGTTCCGTCTCTTCTCAGCCAGGAGCCTCATCCCTCGCCGTCGATTCCGCCGTCGTATTCCCAATCCCAGCTTAGCCATTGATTCTCCAGCCAGTGCCGTGACCTCACTCGTCGTTGTCCCCAGTCACGACCTCCACCCTCAACCTTCGACTTTGAACAACTCATCCACAGCCATGATTCTGTCTTCACTATCGTGGTTCTTTTTCGTCTCCGTCGAGGGCTCTGTTCGCCATCAGTCGCGACCTCCCATTAGTCGCCATCAGTCGTGGTTCCTGTTCGCCATCAGTCACGACCTTCGCCCTCAACCGCCGTGACCTCATCAGTCGTGGTTCCTGTTTTTTATTTCTGGTTCATGAAAGACGACATTATCGGAGATGATGGCGAAATCAGATTCCGATTTTTGGTACGATTTCTGGTATGATTTTATTCACCATTCAATCTTGTTGTTGATTCCATTGTTGCAACCATGGAGATTTCTCCGGCATTAGACCTCCGCGTTGAGGATGGTGATGTGGTCGGAGATGCCGCTGGTGATCGGAGATGCTGCTCATGTGGGGGAGGGAAAAATTTTCTTTTTTTGTTGCGGGGGGCATATTAGTATTTTCATATTATAAATATAAATATTAAATTAAAATAATACCCTATTACTTCCAGCATACCAAACAAACTTTTAATCCCACTTCCAGTTCCACTTCCAATTCTACTTCCACTTCCATTTCCAAGTTCCACTTCCAATTCCATCAAAACCAATTCCGCGTACCAAACGGGGCATGAAGTTTAAGCCTATAAATGCTCACACACTTATTTTTTTTTAAAAAATGCAGACAATAGCTGCACTAACCTTTTTTTATGGATTTGGTTACTTGCAAAATGCTTCTTAGAGAGAGTTAATTACAACTGGACCGTGCAGATCTAATTTGGGTGATCCATATTTATTTTTTTTAAGTCTATACTTTTCTAGAAAAATTATTCCATGTAGAATAAAAATAAAAACAATATCTCAAATACTATTTTTTAAAATAATTTTTATTTAAGAAATTATCATTTTTAAAAAAATTAAAATTTGAACCGTCCAGATCAGATTGAGACGTTCCAGATCTTATTAACTCTCTTTACTAAATATTAAATGCACACTTGGGTAACCAAATCCTTCCACTATACACACAAAGGTTATAGCCGTGCATGTTATAATAACTTAATGTGAATATGTAATTAACTAGATGAAGTAACTTTTGAAACTGACAACCAATCCCTCTCCTAAACTGTGCCAAAAAGGGTTATGACAATCCTGATTAGAGTTGCGATGTAATTCTTTTTAGTATATCATCGTCATGTAATTTGGTCCTTTCGTGAGACACTGCTTGATTTCTTTTCAAAAATAAATTCTAACTGCGAGAAGCAAGCTCTCATTTTTCTTTTAAGACAAAAAGTTCCGGAATTGATGCCACTCAATCGTAGTTCTCAATTGTGTCTCGTTGACCTATACATGAGATGTTCTTGTTCGATAAAGGCAGCGATTTGGAATATTGGAGGGGAACTCTCCAAGCTTCCAGTCATTGATTAGATGTTCACGGGAGATTTCTATACAACAACGAATAAATTTGAAACAAGGCAATAATGGAATAAAACACCATCACGAAAAGGCTAGCTGGAGCTGTTGATAACAAAAAAAAC
>JANTPZ010096736.1:0-18484 GCA_025593235.1 Vachellia pachyceras | reverse complement strand
CCTAGATTTTGAAAAGTGATTTATGTTTGGGAAGTTATTAGCTTTTACGGATTCCGAGGCAAAAAGTGGGTAGGAAAGAGGAAAGAGAGAGAATGAAAAGGATGAAAGAAGAAAGAGAAGAAAGAAAACGTAGGAAAGAGGAAAGAGAAAGAAAGAAAATGTATGAAAGAGAAAGAAGGAAAAAAGTAGGAAAGATGAAAGAGAAAGAAGGAAAAACTAGAAAAGAGAAAACTTAAGTTTCAAACTGAGACTTTGTAACCAAAATAACTTTTCAGAAATTTTTTTATACTTGGACAAAATCTAGATTTTGAAACCAAATTTAGATTTCAAGAAATAATGATAAACAAACTCTCATACTATCTCAATCTTTATAATTTATAAAAAAATTATCAGAATTTTGTTTTTTATATAAGTGCCAAGTTGTTTAAGTTGAAATTTAAGAATTAAAATAATGATTAATAAAAATATGAAAGACCAAAATATTTAATTAATCCTAATAATACTTAAATGCCATATAATTTAATAATATCATATTTCAAATAAATGTATAAGAAGGGCTTGGCAAAAAAAATGTATAAGAAGGGAGAAAATCATCGTCTAATTAATTTTATTGCACAGAAAAATAATTTTTGGAGTGGTTGGCCAGAAGTCTTATCATATTAATGCAATTCTCATGGCTTAAATTAAAAGGTCTACGTAAATTTATGAGAAGGGTCCCTCTATTTATGACTAAAAAAAGGTCTACGTGAATTTATGAGGTGGGTCCCAATGAGTACTTTTTTTCAACCATAAATATAATTCTCATACAACTAATTTATATAGACTATAAAAATATGTATTAATTTCTTAAAATATTTTTTAATAATTCAAATAAGAAAATTTTTCTATTAATACAAACTCTCTGTAAATATGTACAGGATAATTTAAGACCCTTGCATTTACTCTTAATTTAAAATTAAAACAAATGCCTTATACCAACTTTATGTTTGGAGCTTAAAGTAATTTTTTGAGGCGGCTAAGAGTCAATTAACTATTTTTTAAAAAATAAAAATAAATAAATCATTTAATTATATCGTATATTTTGAAATATTTAGATATATTATTAAATTAAATTCAGTTTTTAAGTCTGATAAATTAGCCCAAAGAAAAATAATAAATATATTATTTGATTAATTTTTTTAATCTCTTCAAAAAATTTAGTTGACTCGGTCGAATGTAATTATTACTTCCAATCTCTAATGTAAAATTTTATTGGAGTCATATTTGATCATACATATAACATTTCAATATATTTTGTCTCATATTTATTATTTTTTCTTAACCAACTAGTATGAATGGTAAGATCCTTAGGTAACAAGCTCTTTTGAAAAGTTTTAACATTGTTACATCTAAAGTTTGAACTTAATATTTCATGTATAGTGGTTGAACGCCTTTATCAATCTAACTAAGAATGTTAAAATTGATCAAAGAAAACAAATCATATGATGTCAATCACATAAATGGATAGGGAAGTTTCAATTTTTATTTTCAGATACAAATAAATTGCATATTACATGTGTGTGTCAATATATATATATCAATGATTAACGCTTCGCTAGGAAACCGGAAGGAAGAGGCCCGTGGTCCCGGAACAAAAAAAAGAAAGATTTTTCTATGTTTTAAAGTATCCTTCAAATCTCAAAAAAATATCAAGAAAAGGAGCACGTGCTTGATAACATTTTATAATAATAAAAATAAAGCTGCTCCCATGAGAAAAAATAATTAAAAATTCACAATGGGGAATCGAGGAAAAGTTATAATTAATTGTAAAATGCTACATTATATATATAAAAGTAAATGAGTTTTCACGTTATATGTAACTTAATTTTTACATATGCAATTGAATTTCCACATATCTCATTCTCTCAATAAATGATTAAGGCTAAAGCATAGTTTCAGTCATTTATGTTTGCGTCAAGTTTTACTTTAGTCCTTTAAGTTTAAAAAGTGCACTTTCAGTCCCTCAAACTTAACGCCGTTAGTCTCTCTCAACGGAAATTGCTGACACATCAAACTTAACGTGGTTATAAATCTTCTTTATTTTACATAATTTAAAATAGGGTTAAGGTGCAATTTTAACAACGAAGTTTTCCGTGAGGAGCGTCTGGCACCAATAAGTTTCGGAAGGAGCAAAAATACACATAATGTTGTAAAAAAGGTGCACATTTGACAAACCAAACGGATTTTACAAACGGCCGTTAACTGTGCACATGTGGCCATGTGCTTGTAGGCCCCACCTAATCTAGCTGTCTACCCTCACTCTCTCTCCCTCTCACACACATGACACACCTCTCGTCTCTCTCTTCCACACGACCAGAGCATATGGCCCCTCTGCTTCTACCGGAGCCTGCGATTTTGGTGCCGATGGTGAAGCCGGTGATGATGAGGCGGAGATGGCAGCGGGCTATAACAGGAATAAAGTAAGACTCATTTTAAATAAACTCTTCATGAATATCAGACTAAAATTATGCAATCAGGCCCTTGATTTGTTCCCTTTGAAAGGAAGAAAAGTCTTTCCGCTCATGTATGGTCTGAGGACTTCTGGTATCTCCACACCGTCCTCCTTCTGGTAGTTTTCAAGTATGCAGCAAATAGTCCTCTCAGTAGCGGTGAGGGTAGAGTTCAACAAGTGAGCATATTGCTTAGTCTGCTCACTGCTCTGCAACAGAACAACTGTTAAATCCCAACCGAATTTTCATTTCTGCACCTCCTAGGTGTCATTGCCACAATTAAGAACCATAGTCACTTCCATTATTTCCAAAATCATATTTACTTTTAATTATAATATGATCTGAATGGATGTTCGACAATGAGATTTGCAACAAATTATATGATTGGCCATGCCAAGAAAATTTTTGCAGTTCGCAGTTCCCTTCACCGGCACTATCCTCAACAACATCAACACCCACCTCGACGCTCAAACCATCTCCGTCACCCTCGGTTTTGAGCACAGATTCTGATCACAACGGAAGCAGCAGCAACAGCTTCAACTCGAGCTCGCCGAAGAAGTCATCGGAGGTTGAGAGAGTGAACTAGAGGGAAGGGTTGGGATAGCATGGAAGGCGAAGAAAGAATCAATATGGGATCTACCAAATCAATATAAAAGGAAAACCCAAAAAGCTGAAGTTGAACCAACTCTCTCTCCCCTCACGTTCACGATGCTTTTCTTCGATCTGGTAGCTCCACCTCCGATGACATCTCCGGCGAAGACAAGCCTGGATTCACCATGCCACCTCCATTTCCTGAATACCAGCCGCCATTTCTCAATCTTCATCCATCCATTCATCATCCACTTCTCATAGACGCCACGGCCCGACGAAGCTCTTCAGCTTGTCTAGAGACACTAGGTCGCCACCTGGCTCGCCAGCTTAATGCCATCGGATGCCGCAACGAGCTCAACGCCGGATACGCCGCTGATGGATATGCTCTCTCTCGTGGTGTTGTTGCTTGCGTCATTACATTCACCGTTGGTCGTATGGAAAAGGGACACGAGAGGGGTGTGTGAGAGAGGAAAGGGGAGAGAGAGTGAGGGTTGACGGCTGTATCAAGTGGGGCCTACAAGCACATGGCCACATGTGCACAGTTAACGGCCGTTTGTAAAATCCATTTGGTTTGTCAAATGTGCACCTTTTTTACAACATTATGTGTATTTTTGCTCCTTCCGAAACTTATTGGTGCCAGACGCTCCTCACGGAAAACTTCGTTGTTAAAATTGCACCTTAACCCTTCTTTTATTCAAGAATGGGTCCGTTTGGATAAGCGGTGGAAGAAGTGACTTTTTTGTAGAAGTAATTTTTGAAAAGGAATTCTGAGTAAAAGTTGATTTGTGTTTGATCAGCGTTGGAAAAGTGACTTTTTTTTAAAAGGAGAAACTGTTTGGATAAAAATTGTAGAAGTGCTTTTTCGTAATAAATTAAGTAAAAAGACATAAATCTCATTAAATGCCACATATTCATATGTATTTTATTTTTGCTATTTATGATAATTTTGAGGATAGAGACAATGATAAAAATAAAAAATGAGTAAATAAAAATATATGTAAATTAAATATCATGAAAATGGGAAAATTCTTTGAATTAACTACTAATATCATATAACTAATTGGATTATACAATTGTTCTACTAACATAATTAAGTGGAGCCAACAACTCTCCTTAACTCTACAACAAACTAGCAAACTGGAATTAGATATTCAAACTTAACTCATAATCATAGTTAAAACCCAACTAAATGAAATCAACATGTCGACAACCCCAAAATAATTCATGAGGCTGCACACCACAAATGCAGACACCATTGTTTTCACCCAAAGAACTCACGGATTCAACCAAAGTGATCCAAAAAGCCAGATCAGCAAAAAAGAAATGCGCAGATAAAAAGCCAATGACGAATGTCACTAATTAAGCCAAACTACACCACAGTAAACGAAATCAACAAAATGAGGCTGGGGTGAGAGATTGTTGCAGGAGACGAAACGAAATCAACAAAACGAGGTTAGCTTCTGGATTCACCGACAGGTTTAGGCGAAAAAACAGATCTCGTCGGTGAAGGTGTGAACGTTATATATCTGCAAGTTTGATTCGACGGCGGAAGCAAAAACCAGTTGAACGAGAAGAAGAGCAGCTACCCAACGTTGAGTCGACGGCGGCGGAGGATGCGACGGAGCTGGAAGCAAGTTTTGAAGAAGGCCAAAGCGCTACGTTCAACAGATCCAGATCACATGAAGGAGGAGGTAAAATTGCCCACAACTGGAAGAAGGAGTTGGAAGAAATGACGGTGTGTGATTTATGCTCCAACGGTATGAAATAAATGGCTTCACCGTGAATAAATGCCTCACCGCGACTAGTTGTAACTTTTGGCCATAAGCCGCTTTTCTCACCGAAGGCATTCTCTCCTAACGCTGAACCAAACATTCAACAGCAGACCCACCGTGCTTTTGGCTTCCAAAAGCCACTTATGGCCTCTGCACCGCTCTCCCAAATACTCACAATATTACTTACATTGAGTTTGATGGAAGGGGTTAAACTATTCATAATGAATGAATTAAAGTTTAAATCATATTAAAATAAGTACACACATTTAATATTTTGAATAAAATTGGTTTTAATAAAAGGATATATACATTCATATAGAGAAGTTATGTACACAGAAGTGATTTTAATGGAAATAAAAGTGGAAATAGGAATGAGTATTAAGGTGAAAGTGAGTTTTAAATAATGTTTGATAAGTTGAAAAATTTGGCAAAAAAAAAAAGATAAGTTGAAAAAATGAGGTATAAATTTTAATTAAAATATTATTTATAATAAGAAAATACTAAAGTACAATTCACCACAAAAAAAAAATTCTCTCTTGCATCCACCGCCACCACCGATGAGAATCCTCCATTGTTGCAGACAAAATCAATCACCTAAACAACTAATTAATCAAAATCTAAACTCAATTAATAGAGCATGGTTGTAAGTCTGTGAATCAAAGGATGTAAAGGAAGAAGAGATTTTTTTGTTTTGTGTCATTCTTCTTCAAATCACCGTTCTGCTTCCAAATGTTCTCCATACCACCATCCTTCTTCAACGCCTGCCACCGTTCTTCATCACCTGCCAACAACAATGCTCAGAGATGAAGGTAGGCGTCTCATATAAGATAGTTTAGTGTTCGTTGTTGGAGGGAGATGAGGGTGCCATCGCTCTCCGTTGTCCTCATCGTCTCATCCTTGCCATCGTCACCGTCCTCCACCATCCTCATCGTCCTCCAGGTTGTGCCTTGCAATCGTCCGTAGCTCGTCTGAAGAGAGGTTGGAGTTGAAGGAGAAAGGGAGCAAAAGGGTCAAAATTCCAATACCACGAGAAGTGGAACTGGATTCTCATGAGAGTATGATGGGACCGGATTTTACGGAGAAGTGGGTTTCAACCCACCAAATATGCATAAAACTATTTCCACTTCCAATTCTCATTACCTACCTCCAGCTCCATACTACCAAACTGGGCATCAGTGCTTTGCCCTTTCGAACACATCGGATAAAATCGTGGAACGATACATAAAAGATTAGTATTACCTTTACATACCGATGACATAGTGAAGTTAGTGCTTTTGCTATACATAAAAGATTAGTATTACCTTTACATACCGATGACATAGTGAAGTTAGTGCTTTTGCTGTCCCTTTTGTATTTGTTTGTACCTTTTCTTTTATGACATCAGTTTTCACTTTTCCGTCTAAGAAAACCAACAGAAAAAACTCAACACCCAAAACCCAATGGAAAGTTAAATACAATCACAATGCATTCGCTCTAATTAGGTCAACCAACATAGCTAGCTTTCCGACGCAGCTTTGCATTCATCCACATTAAACACTTAAATTTCAGCTATGCATTGATCCAGTGTTTGTTGCGGCTTTTATACTTGTTTCTCCTTTCAAGGCTAGGCACAACCATCCTTCTACTTTTTCGAGTCACTGTTAAATATTATATCTAAACCCATCTTTTTACAGTGATTTAAACTTTAATTATTTATGTTATAAGTGACTAGCCCCTTATGTTAGACTTAACTCCTATTGGTAGTTTATTTTTTTGTGAAATACAAGTATTATTCTAATGAAATCAATTTTTTGAGACACTGTTAAATGCAAATGTGAATACATTTTTTAACAGATTTAATGTATTTTAGCTTTCAGAAGAAAAAAAAAACCTATAGACAAAATATGCATTTTTTGTTGGCTGGGCTTCTTCGAGGAAAAAACATTATGAACAAGTCCATTTCATAACAAAGGCCTCATGTAAGGCCTGGCCACATCAATAATATCCTTCAAAACACACAAGTGAGCAGCCTCTCAATCACCGCAAAATCTCCGTCTAAAAGACAGCCGCAAGTAAATGGGAAAATTACTATGATGTCCAAAAATATTGTAATAATCAAAATGTCTCATAACAATTTAACAGTATATAACAACAAATTTTAGTGTAAAAAATAATTTATATATATGCACGCTATTAATTTATTGTGAGATTTATAATTGCATTCTTTTCGTAAAATTGCACAATTGGGCAAGCTTGGATTAGATTCGAACAAGGTGTGATGAGATGTGTAAGGTAAGATGTTCCCCAAGTTAATCATAACGGTTAATTACTCAATCTAAACTCAATTTTTAATTAGTACTATATGCCTATTATACATTTTTTTTTAACCTTGAAACTACCATAAGCTTTTGCGAGAAGCCTTACGAGGCCAGCCGCAAAGAAAGAATATAACCACTTAAAAGGTTATGGATTGAAATTTGTTATTAGGTCCTTTTGAATAAGCGGTTGGTAGGGGTGAGCAAAGTTGCCCACCCCTTCCCGCCCGCTACCCGATCCAAAAAATCTGTCAATGTCCCGTTCATTTGGATCTGTTACGGGCGGGTCCAAAACGGGTTAAATTGCCTTTTAACGGTACCCCGTTCCCCGCCCGCTACCTTTTGCCTTCATGTCATCGTGTGTCGCGTGCGTGTGTATGTGGTTGACACTTGACAGGTTAAGAGTCTGAGACTCTGAGTCACTCTCTCGAGTCGAGAGTCTCGACTTCAGACTGTAGGTGGCCAGGTGCAGCGCTTCAGTCCAGGACTCCAGGCCCAGCAAGCAGCCAAGCACAGAAGCACCAAGCCACCGACAGGCGACACTATGACAGCTTTTACTCTCTAGTCTCCACTCCCAGTCTCACACGGTCAGTGACTCAGTCGGTCACACACTCACAAAGTCACAGCTTCATTCTCCATCTCTCACTCTCTCGACTATTCTCCTTGCTTCTAACCCAGCATGGCTAGCTGTGCGCAGAGAGAATTCAAAGGTTTGCGTGAGGTAAGAATTGAAGATTTGATTTGAAGGGGGAACCATGGAAGGGAAAGGGGTTGAGCTGTATACTTTCGAAACAGAGCATAAACATTTTTTCTTTTTGTGTGAACTGTGAACAGGTGAAATATGTAAACCAAAAGATTTATTTGATACGAACGTCTTCGAGTATTAGGAACCAATAGTGTTTGAGTTGTGAGAGAGAGAGAGAGAGGAATTGGGGGTGGAGAGTAGAGACACAAGCATGTTATTGGGCGGAGAAAGGATGGAGCAATGGGTTTGAAAGAGGGAAGAAGGGAGGCAGGAAAGAGGTGAATATGGTACAAACCGTCAAAAATTCTTTTTTGCTTCGCATTATTTGGAGAGAGATGGAGGGAGGGAGAGATCTTATCTGTGACTTCCTGGGGCTCATCTCTCTATTTCCAAAACCAAATTCACGCTAAAGGTCAAACACTTAATTTTTCTTCCTCAAAACTCACCCATTTTTCTTCCCACCACAATTCATCATTCGACCATCACCCCTCCCTCATCACACCCTATTATTCGATCCTTTCCAATATTTCCATACATCTCCCCCCCAAATAGATCCTTTCCATTTTCTTTTTACTGTTTAGCTCAATTACAGACGGAGGCGGTATGAATCACTGTGTTCCGGATTTCAAAATTGAAATGGATGATGATGAATATGCGATGCCCTCCTCTTCTGGGCTGCCCCGCCAAAAGAAGCCCTCCGTGTAAGCTCTCCTCAATCTTCCAGACTAACTACTCCCAACCACTTGATTCTCTCTTCCTTTAATTAATTAGTAGTGAAAATTTAAGCAAGCATGAGGACGATAATATCATGGAGCTCTTGTGGCAGAACGGCCAGGTCGTGGCGCAGAGCCAAAATCAATGGCCTCATAAGGTTTAAACTGTTTTTTTGGGGTGGGGGTCACGGGTGACCCGTTATCCGTCACGGGTCTAAACGGGCTAGGTCACGGGTACGGGGTGCCCCGTACCCGTGGTCTCATAAACGGGCGGGACACGGGGTGCCCCCTGGGGCAGCCCCACCCGCCCGTTGCACACCCCTAGTGGTTGGAGAACTAACTTTTTTTTGAATGCATTTTGAAAAATGATTTTTGAGTAAAAGTTAGATTATGTGGATTGATTTATGTTTAGATAAAGAAAATGAAAACTTGTTTGGATAAACGTTGAAAAAAAAATTTAGTAAAAAATTACTTAAAAGAATATAGATCTTATTAAATAATACATATTCATATAAATGTATATTATTTTATATATTGTAATAAAATTAGAGAAAAATAAAATGATAAAAATTGAAAAATGGAATAAAGGAAAATATTTGTGAATTAGATACCGTTGAAAAGTAAAATTGTTTAATAAACTAATATCACATAATTAATTTTATTGTAAATTCTGTACAATTTGTTCCCTAATTTGTGTCAGTCCAATATTTTTTTTTGAGTAAAACAGTCCAAATTTTTCTTGACAGTCAAATCCAAGACACCGACCCGGATTACATGTACATTTCGTTTCATGTTCCCCTCTCTCTATGTTTCTTTCGGTACAAAATGTTCCTTTTTATCCTCGTACTGTTTCTAAATAAGTCCAAACGGGGAGGGGAAAGATGTCTTTCTGCCATGAATGCATTTTTTCACAAGTCATTTGGTCTAAACGCTTACCCAAATATGCCACCTCTCCACCAATGTGCTTTTGGACTAGAGAATGCATTTTTTGGGTTCTTACCGTCCATCCAAAGACATACATTATGAACCCGTTTGGGAACACAGTAAAGAAGTACTTTCACGCAAGTCGAGATAAATATGTGGAGGAGATTATCTCGTTTTACGGAAAAACACTGTGAAACGTGCTTTTGATGAGTAAATAAACCTTTTCAAACAAGCACTATATGTTGCTTACTTATTGTTGAACTTTTGAGTGTACATTATCTTCTTAGATCATTCTCTCTGAACTTTTTATTACATGCTATCTCCGGTTTCTAATTTCTAATGCATTGCATTACAAATTAGGCATTGCACTAGAAATGGAAGGAGTACAATCCTTTATCTCTCACCCTCAATAAACCATTATACATTTTTTTTCTCTCACAGACCAAACAATAAAAAATGCGATAGGTAATGGATAAGGTTTTGCCAGTGAGTGGAGCCCAAGAAAACGGAGCCAGCTTTCACGGACAGTGCAGATGCACAGTTTGCTGAGTGACGGGTTGCTTCATTCTGATGCACAGTCTTCCTTCATCAACGAACTCCTCAATAGACTGAGGTGGTTGCTGATTAGTGATGCAAAAGTTACCAACCATCTCATGGGCTTGATTAGGTAATTGGTTCGCTAACGAGTTTCGGATGAGGAGAATTAAAGCAAGTCATAATAAACCAGCTGCTCCAAGATCGGGCACAGTGAGAAGGAGTGGCAAAATTTGAAATCTCAGAGAGACTACGAAAGCCAGAGAGAGAGCCGCGGGGGGGGGGGACTCACCATGAACCAAGACAGAGTTGGTCTAATGTGCACGATCCTATTAGTTTGCTGTGGATCTTGAATTCAAGCCTTGGGGAAGATGCATGACAGTCATATAACCTAAGTAGGATTTCATCCGATATTGATGATATATGATTTAGAAAAAGCACTTAATACGAAGTGAAAGTATAAAAATGAAGAACCCGTTGTGGGAACGTGTGGTGGTGGTGATCACCAAATGAGCTTACACTGTGCTCTTTTTTGGACCACGGGTTAGCTACATGTTGAAACTGTTTCCAAGTAAGCAAGGCAAAATAAAACTTGTGGGTGCCCATAATTGTTGACGATCAAACATCAGCAACATCTTGCTGAATATTATAATTATGCCTTCTAAAATGAATAGTTGCTCCGTTTGGTAAGCCTATTGGCACAACGGGTGCGTTTACCGAGACACTTTTCCTCTCACATAAACTACATCGAAATTTGTGTCTGTTCTTCCAACGGACTATCCAAAGGGAGTCTTAAGTGTTTTGATTGTATTTCTCTTTTGAGTTGACGTGGTTCGGAACTATTATCCAAAAAGAAAATTCTCCTCCTCCACAATCCACAATGATCTCTTTTTTTTTTTCGAACACTCCTGCACAACGATCTTATCATATCAGAATTCTGCAGAGAATTAAAAACCCCCATGACTTGATTGATACATTCTTCACCAAATCCACTGCAAAACCAAACCTAACCATTGACTGTTTGGTAAACATGATCACTTCATTGACACCCATAATGCACATGGTTTATGAACAGTGAAATTCGCTTTACTCTAACTTTCGGCACGAGCTCTGCTCTGAGCTAGTGCACAAACCGTGGTGTGCCTTTCTGCTCATGTTTCTCGATCAAGACAAGCAACGAGCTGTCCAAGTAACATTCTGTTACGAGAGATCTAGAAATCCAATCTATTCTAGTCTATGATGCTATGCAGTTCAGAGCTCGGGAATGCATTCTCGCACAAACGGAAATAAAACTCCTCTCATATATTTACTGTAGAATCTGTAAATCATTCTCCCAATAAATTTTTAAATAAACACACTATTGTTTGCTCTCGGACAGAGTAATGAACTTGGAAAACCACGCATCATCATCTGGACCTTGTATTGTTGTGTCCCTACCTACCTAGAAAAGTTGGTTGGAGCTCGCCATTAATGTTCACTCCTGCCATATCACATGCGGTGATCAGAATGCAATTCGGAAACAAGCATGACTTGCCATCTTCCTAAAGAGAAGTGACCCATATAAAGTTTCCATTTAAGAAAACGGTAGAGAAGTACTTTTACGTAAGTCAAGGTAAATATGTGGAGGAGATTGTCTCATCTTACGGATAAACACTGTTGAACGTGTTTTTTATGAGAGTTGAGCGTTGACAAACGGAGATCTCACCACATAGAGCCAATGAATGCTTCTATCAAACTTCCCTTATAAACTTCCATCTTTTTCAAAACCCACAGTAAAAAAATGAATTAATAAAGCTCACATTTTTTTAAGGTTTGAATTTCCGTGAAGTTTCACCCTTGCGCGTAATCAAAGCCTCCAAGAATATTTGGCAAGAGAAACAGAGCTCGTCGATTACATTAATAATTAAATAACATGTGAAACCATGGATTCAGTAACTAACCACTCTTTGATTTGGTCATTATGAGAATTTTACTTTGTGGTTATTGCTGTAATAATTGAGTGAAAATCCGGCGCCTATAATCTGAAATTCTCTTTCACCGCTCTTGCCAGAAAGAGCCAGAGTTCAAAACCTTTTTTGCCCACCCCCCTTCTCTTTCTCTCGTGCTTTATATGTTAGGCCTTCGTCTCACTTTTTCTCTATCACGTTACATAGCTATCACTCTATCAGGTTCAGACCCACATCCACATACATCCCCAAAAGCCTTCGGTTCTTCTTTGAGGACCACGAGGAGAAGCCAGAAAGATGATCATGGTGGCGGTTATGACGGAAATATTCGGAGAATACACGGCGGCTCTGACGAGGGTGACGGAGCGCCTGCTTCCTAGGCGTCGTCCCTTGCGCTTTCGCAGTCTCAGCAATCTTAGCATTTCCTCCAGAATCTCTTCTTCGACTCAGGCAGATTCTTTTCTGGTTTACTTCTAGCTAGGTAGCTCTCAAAATTACATACTGGGTTCTCAATTGCTCTGTAAAATTGACAATGGGGTTCAATTTCTTCTAGTTTTATTATTATTATTGCTTCATTTGATTTTGTGTGGAGTGTTGAATGTAGGAAAAGTTTCACTTCTCAAAAATTTTTATCCCCCTGAAGCATTGGTTTTCTAACATTCCTGCAATTTCATTAGAGATAAAAAAGTTTAAATTCAACAAGGGTACTTCACAGCCCAGAATTCTTGCATCAAGTTACAATAATTTTGAACTGCGTCTTAAGCATAATCATTCTTTTTGCAAATATGCTATGATCGTAGAACTAAGTCCTCTTCAACCTCTGCTCAAGGTTGAAACAGAGTGGGGTTATTTTTTGCCCTCAAAACAAAGTGGAAATTTAAAAACGATATCCATAAAAATGAAACTTGGAAGAACTAAATCCATAAATAAGTAAATGAAGTTTCATTCTATATAATGTCGTGGATAATCATGGACACCACATATATACAATTTTTTTTTTCCTTTTTGTACTTCTGCCGTTTTGGTTCTGCCCTAACGAGCAAAGTTCATAACTTTAGGGTTATATATATGCTCACGTACTTTGAAGCTGAGAATACAATGTATGTGAATGAAGTGAATTTGTAGCCAATGATGATTCTATGAAAAAATAAAAATAATGATGATGATAATGAAGAATCAATAATGAGAGTGTTGAAACAAGTATGTCTTGGACTGTACATTAATCACCATTACAGTTTCCATTGGACCCCTATTTCTTGTTCACATGCCATTGCTCTCTCCAAAAATCTTAAGACTCGGGATAAGACATTATTGATTCTCTTTTCTGTGGTCCACGTTTCTTGTATATTCTTTCACAAAACTATGGATATCAATTAATATTTTTCTGCCCCTCACTTTCTTTTAGCTCCATGATAATTAATTACCTACATTCTTTTATTGTTGTTTTTTAATCATGTACCCAATAACGTTTATTTAAATCCTTTATGTGAAAGTGATAGCTGAAAAGTTACGTGGAAGGAATTGCAAACAGGCTGAAGAAGGAAAAAAAATTGAAACCAATTGTAGAATAATGCATAAGGAAGTAGTCAATGGCATGGCAAAAAAAAAAAGCAGAGTTGAATATAGTTGGAATATTAAGAATATGAGATCCATTCGACACAAATATGTGTGTGTGTGTGTGTAAGGAAGTATGCATTTGTCCATAAGGGAAAAATGAGACCTTATCATGTTGCTATTAGTTGGGTTGTTACTTTCAACAAGAGGGGAAAGTCCACTAATTAGGCTCCTCCTTTTCAATGAAAAGATAGCCTCACCTCCATATTTATCCATAATCATTATATATATATATTTAGCACCAAGCAATGAGGGAAAAAGGATTATATGAAGTGTCATCAATCAACAAAAGGATATTCGATCAAACTTTAACGAATCGTTTTTAGAACATCCAAATTCTCTCTTTTATCCTATGTATCCTTATGTTTGAGGTAATCATGTTCGAGACATTGTTAAACATTAAATTTGAACACATCTTCAAATAAAAATTTAAGCATGATAAATATATATATATGTTTGAAGATAATAGGGAAGACATTGTTATTTAATTAAGCATGATAAATATATATATATATATATATATGTTTGAAGATAATAGGGAAGACATTGTTATTTCAACACATCTTCAAACACATCTTCCCTATTATTTTTTACTTTCAAACCTTCATTAATCATCACCATCAATTTATTGACTCTATTATTATCAATTCCTACATTTTATTTTCTTTGTCCATCAAACTAATTAATGAACATTTATATATATATGTGGTGAAATTAGATAAGTCACAATTAACATTATGATCGTTTATTAGAGAGGCGATTATATCATAACAATTGGTTTGCAATGAAAGAATCTTGGGAGAATTACATTGAGGAGGAGTTAAATGGAGAATATAATCACTAAAAAACCCTCAACAATTAGGTAACATATAATAACAAATTCTATTGCATTAATGAATAATAATATGTCTGTATCATTCACCAACGTGTTATGGTCTTTTTTTGGTTATTACATTCTTTTTTAAGAAATCTTATATGATTTTTTTTAAAAAAAATCTTATTCATAGGCCTTAATATTTTAAAACAGAGGTTAGGTAGCTATTAATTATGTTTGTTAGAAGATTTGGCAGGAGAGAAACTAACCATGTTTAATCTAAAATTAACTGTAAATGTTGTTACAATTTATAACTACCTGACTATGTGTTTATTTAAAAACACTTAACTCTCACCCAAAAGTACGTTCAACAGTGTTTTTTCGTAAAATGAGATAATCTCCTCCACATATTGACTTACGTAAAAGTACTTCTCTACTGTTTTTCTAAACGGACTCTATCTCTTTCAGAATCGAAGCCCTACATCTAACTCTTAATGAAGACTATTCTTTTGGTTTGGGTTTGGTGACATCTATATGCTCTAGCTTCCTATAGTCACTGGTTAGTTTTGTGAGTTTGTTTTATGTTTTTCTCACTCCTACCAACCATTCATGGCCCCCTAAAAAAAATCACCTACCATTATATTTGTTATAAATAAAATAATATATAAATAATTAATATTTAATAAAAATCCGAAGCAGAAATTATTTTAAGATAAAAGTTAAAATTCTTCAAAGCAGAAATTATTTTAAAACGAACGCATTTCATAAAAGCAAAACAAGTGATAACTATTACTACTACTTCATTGATTTTATTGATACGATTGTTGAAATATACTATTATATTTATATATATAGCTGTAATAATATTGATATTTCACAATTCACAATATTTAATTTGGTTGACAGAGTTTTGAAATAAAAGGGTAACATTCAACTTGGGCATATATAATTATCCGATAAAATGTAAAATATTTATAATTATATGATAAAAATAATACATAAAACGACAATTTTTTTTTTTAAAAAATCATGATATCCCATAGTGTAAATTTGTCCAACATCTCCCATATGTGTTTGTGTGAGAGATGGTGGGAGAGTATTGTATTTGTTCTAAAGTTAACAATATAGAATTACTTCTTAACCTAATAAAGATTGATTGAATTGATAATGAATAGACTCAAATCTCATAAAGTTATGAATTTAAATTCTGAACCATTTAACTCAAACTTTTCAAAATCTAGAGAATTATCATTCCCTAAGCGATAAAAATAATGAGTTTCTTGTTAAAAAAATAGGGGGGATAATATTTTTAATCTTCTAAAAATATTAATCATGTTTTTGGATAAGAATTAAAATTTGTTGTGCTCTTCTCCTTATTTTTCTATTATTTTGGTTGGATCATTTGTAAACGCCATTCACAACACCGATGAGTTGAAACTTTGATTCATTAACATTTTTTTATTAACCTTCTATTTTCTTTGTTTTAAACCAGATGTAAGGCTTAAATTACTTGAAATTAAATGGTGCATTATTCATATAATTCAATACTTTTCCAATTTAATGCATGGGTTCTCCATTTTAGTTTTAAAAATACCATATTAATCATCAAATATACATTAAGTGCCTGTTTGGAAATATATTTAAAAAGTGATTTTATGCAAATTGAATTAAATATGTTAGAGAAGTTTTATCTTAATTTATAAATAACGTGGAAAAAAAAGTGCTCTCAAGCATCCCTAAATCAACGTAAATATTGTTTCAAGTACATAAAAAATACAAAACAAAGTAACCAAATAAATTAAATTTCTTATTTTAACATAAATTTTTTATACATTTTTTAGCAATATATTTTTAAAACTATCTTATTTTTTTCTTAAAAATACTTTTACTGAAAAATATTTAGTTAGCTTTTTAATTTTTATAGCCCCGGGGGTTTTCTTTTTAGAACTTATTTGTCTTCTACTTTCAAAAACTGATTTTTGTCTAAATATAATCATTTTCAAAAAATTTATTTTAAAGACAAAATTTAGGTTTTAAATCTAAATTTAAAAAAAATTATTTTCTTGTTAAATCACACACTCTCTCATAATAAATTTTCTCTTTCATCTTTTCAACTTACTTTTTGTCTGGAGTTTCGTAAAAGTCAATAACTTTCAAACACAATCACATTTTAAAACTTAAGTTTTATCTTAAAATCCGTAAAAACTATTCTTCTAAAATATATTCTTTTAGAAATGATGCCCTTTGGGTGAGAGTGATACGGAGTAAGTACAATTGTGGAGATGACCTTCTGCCTACTATTGATTCAAAGAAACCTGGGTCATGTGCTTGGAGAGGAATCAGGAACTCTTGGAAGAGCGTCCAGGAAGGGATGGAACACGTTAGAAATAGAAGTGGGGATGATTATGTTCGATGGAAGTGGGAGAAAAGTGACGACTTTACAGTTAGCTCAGCTTATAGGAGTTTGAATGATAGAAGGGAGGAAGGGTAAACGTTGTAGCCGATTATTTGGAAACTCAAAATCCCTCAGAGAAGCAAGACTTTCACTTGGGTAACCCTTCAAGGACACATTCTTGCTAACTACAGGAAATGGAGAATAGGCCTTCATCCAAATGGTTCTTATGATGTATGCAGTAACTTTATGGAAGATGACCTTCATGTGTTGCGGGACTACCATAAGACAAGGCTGTTTTGGGAGAGTATAGTGCATCCTTCATATCACTCAACTTTCTTTGATTCTGACATTCATGCATGGTTTAAACTAAATATGACAAAGAAGATAATGAGAGGAGGGAGACTGGAAGCATAACTTTATTATAATTTGCTGGTTTATTTGGCAAGCAAGGAATGAGCACATACATAAGGGTAATGAGGCTAGATACGAGCAAATATTCGCGCAAGTTAAAGCCATACATCATTGTATTTTTCGCTCGAGCACTAAAATGAGTGGAGTGAATCTAAACTGTAGATGTGAAGTTGACAGACGGCCTCCATCTGAGAATATTTCAGACGGTATACGAGTCATGGTTGACGGTGTCTACTCCTGTACTTCTGATACCGCAGCTTGTGGCGGCATCCTAATGAATGGAGGAGTTATTTTTGAAGGCTTTATGATACATCTGGATCATGGGGATTGGGTTACTGCGGAATTATGTGGCTATTTAATGGGGCTTAAAAGAGCATGAGATTATGGAGTAAAGAAGCTTACTCTGATATCAGACTCAGTGAAAACTATTGGCCTCCTCCAGAAGGAGGTATCGAATCTTTATGAGGAATTGAGCATGATTATTAGCGAGATAAAAATGATGCTCCAGCGGGACTGAGATGTCAGTTTAGAAATTATCGAGAGAAATGCAAATGAAGCTGATAATTGTATGGCAAAGAATGTACTTAGTAGTGCTTTTGGATACCACATCCTTAATAAACCCTCTATGATTGTTTTTCTGAAGGTAACGAGTGTCACTTAATTTTTTTTTTTTATCTTTTGTTTTATTTTGGTGTGTTTGTATCAGAAAAAAGAAATGAATTCTTTATTATTTTAGAGAGCCTTCGAAATGACGTAAATTTCTACGCATTGCATAGATTTCCGAGTAATAAATATTAATTCTTCCATCGCTTCCGTGTGTTGGAAGGAGAAACCAGAGACGACTGTCAACTTGTAATCTCCATCTCTTCACGGCTTTTAGCAGTCGCGTATGGTCTTCAGCTTCAGGTTTCCGGTACGATATCAATTACAAGTTCCAGCTTTCTGGGCGATTTCTGTACAATCGAGACCATCTGATATAAATTTCATTTTAATTCCATGACAGTTGTATTTTTTATATCCTTTTCATAATTTTGATATAGTTGGAAAATTACTTTGTTTTCTCCTATCTTCTTCGGTTGGCTTACATTTATTTTGTTGGGGTTTTGATCAGCTTGGTCCATCGCTCATCTCCGGTTAATCTTACCGATGAAGGGTGTTGGGTATTATGATGATCGGGCATATTATCCATCTTCTTCAAATTTATCAGCTTTTGCCCAACCATTCAGTGTTAACAAAACCACG
>JANTPZ010096735.1:0-16649 GCA_025593235.1 Vachellia pachyceras | reverse complement strand
AATAACATGAATAAAAACTTACATTCTGTGATTTCAGATTTAATTTTGTAGCAAGTAAAATAAAATCTATCATATACGTCTGAGATAACCACGATATGATATACATACATATATAGGAAAGGGATTTTGTTTTGGGGGATGAAAGTAACATGTTTATAATTATTTATGAGTAAAATTAACGTCTATAGGATATTATAAAAATATAGAATCAAAGTTAAAATAAATTGCCACGTAAATATATAATTCGTAACAAAATTATGAATAGGTCATGTGTTAAAACAAAAATGTTATTACAACGAAAACAAAAAAAAAATATTACACGGCCACAAGGATTATTATGAGGCTCCTTTCTTAATCTTACTTGAAACAAAATTCGTGGAAACCTTTTTAACGATGCTGGCATATTTCAACGTGGATATTGACTATTTTCTCATGCATGAGTGAGTACGATGAAAGAAGGCCGAGGATGAATTAAAGGAGGATTGGGGGCAAGGCAGCGAGACGAGTTGAATCGGGAGAAACGGACGAGTCAACCCAGGTGGCGCTGGTGATACATCCCGGGGTGGCGCTGGCGGTGGAAGTTTTTATCTGGACTACCGCGGGAAGCGTCTCTTCCAAAAGTTGAAACGGGGGGGAAATCAAAAGGGGTGAATTGGAGGGAACTTTGGCGGGAATAATCATTCCGCCTAGTGGAATTTCCCGCTAATTTCTCCAGATAAAATAATAATAAAAAGGAGTTTTTTTAATTGTGAGATGCAACGGTCATGCAAATCTGGCAGCATGCTGGGGCCAATTGTTATGTAGTAAGTCTGAGGGAATTTACGTTCCTGCCATGCTTTGTTTCTATTGGGTTTTTTTTTTTTAAAGGCTGACTTGTATGGAAAATCTACTTGAGTGCTGGGTCGTTTCTTCTTCTTTTTTAAAAAAAAAAAAATCTGTCAATGTGTGTTGTATCGCTAGACTTGTTTTTCGCCCACGAATGATCATTTGGTGAACATGGATTGAATTGGAAGTGTGTGTGTGTGTGTGTGTGTGTTTTTTTTTTTTTTTGGTGACAGTGTGTGTGTGTGTTTTGGGATATGGTATTGATTGCCGTTGGCATGGACATGGGGGCAGCGTAAGATGTTCGTCTTTGGAGTTCCATGTTCCCTTTAGCATGTTCACGTGGACTTTTGTGATAAATCTCAAAGTGTGTATAATATTGACGTTTTAGTACCTTATTTGGGTTTAGGTGTGTTAATTAGAGATTAATTTTGTTGAAGAATGCTTTTATGAATTAATTGTTATTTTGAGATCTCTTATCACTTTTTAAACTCCTTAAATGTTTATCATTCTAATTATATCGTATTTGAATTTAATGTGCAGGACATTTTAGAATTAAATACTGAAGAGACCAAAGGAATATAAAAACTGCTATGCCTTAGAAATTGCTTGGGAAACATGAAAATGAGGACCCAAAAACCAACTCAAACCGAATTGGTTAGAAAAATACAGTTGTCACTAACTTCACATTTTTTTCTTCCAGATTCATCTCACCTCAACCTGCAGGCTCGAACTGCAGAAATGCAGCCTGTGTAGGTGGCAGGTTGTTGGTAAGCCCCGCAACTCGCGGGTTGGCCCGCACTCCCACCTTTAATTGTAACCTATGATACCTGAGGTTATGACCTAGACAAAAGATTTCAGGTCACGACTTATATGAGTTATATCGTTGGACATTTTAACTACTTTTTATCATTTTATTTTTTATTAATTTTTTCACGATATAAAATAAAAAAAATATGTATGTATATGTATGTATTATTTAATAGGATTCATTTTACTTTTTACTTTCTCCCAAAAGTCACTTTTACAACATTTATCCAAACAAATTTTCATTCTTCAAAATGCATTCCGGGCAAAAGTCATTCTCTCAACGATTTCCCAAATGGATCTTAATATTAATACTGTGGGTGAATATGATTATGTTTGTTTGCTATCAAACAAGCTCCTCAGTTTTAACTTTCACTTATTTTTTGGTCATTTCTGATTAATCTAAGCCGAGGCAATACTCAAGAATATTCTGATCTAAACAAGCTTGCCAAACGATTTCTCAAAGGAAGCCATAATACTTCAGAAGGGGAAGCAAAAGATGCACCTTCTCGGGCTTATATTCAAGAAGTTGTGGAAGAGCTACGTAAGGGGGAACAGGGAGAGTGTCCAATATGTCTTGAAGCATTTGAAGATGCGGTATTGACCCCTTGTGCTCATCGCTTATGCCGGGAATGCCTCTTGGCTAGTTGGAGGAATTCTAATTCTGGTTTATGCCCTGTTTGTAGGTATCATACTGTTGTCAATTCAAACTTTTATGACTTTGATCTCTATTGTTCAAACTTTGATACAGGAAATTTTAAGGTTTGTGCCATTTACAACAATTTTCAAATGAATATTGGGTATATTGCAAACTCAAAAAGTATCATTTATGCCACAGGAAAACGATAAGTAGGCAGGACCTTTTAACTGCCCCCAGGGAAACTAGGTTTCAGATTGATATTGAGAAGAGCTGGGTGGAGTCATGCAAGGTAACTGCCCTTTTGCATGAACTTGAAAATCTTCGCTCATCAACCTCTGAGAGCATTGTTTTCAGCCAGTGGACTGCTTTTCTAGACCTCTTGCAGATTCCCTTTACTAGGTAATACTCTTTGCTTAATGGATCATGCTGTAAGAAATATGCATTTGGTGCCAAATAATCTGACTTAATATGCACTCTTCAAAAGCTATTCTCCAAGTCAGGACATGTTCATATAATGATTTGTGCTGCAGTAATTATCTTTTAAGTTGATGCCAGCTTCGTGGATTCCTGTGGCCTATTTCAGATCTTAAGGAATGTTTCTATTTTTCCTGTTCTCAACACGCTTTAGTGTTTTATGCCATTATGGTTTTTTAATCCTTTTCTGCCCGACATTCCCAAATGGCTGGATTGGGCTTTATATACCTTTTGATGACTTGCAATGACTCCTAGGAAGTATTTATATTCATGAAAAGATACCAAGTGTTGGTACGTGATTAAGTATCGTCTCATGTCTAATAGGAGTATCTAACAAAAGAAAGAAAAAAGACATAAACAGCTTATTCTTTGATGTGTGAATGCTTCACAGAATGTTTCCAAATAGGTGGAAATTTCATCTCTGTCCAGGAATAACATTTCATTTGTTCGTCTTGATGGGACTCTGAATCAGGAGGACAGCAATATCTTGGTTGTTGATTTGTTCCTCCCTTTCTGTGAAGGTGCATTCAATATCCCAACTTTGCAAAATGATGCTCACGTATTATGTGGTTTTAGTATTGCACATTGTTTGTTAAATTCCCTATAAACTATATGTTGAAATATCCAATATCGTTGGAGAATTCGATCATGAAGATGTGAATTGTATTATGTCCAATCTGGGATGATGATTGCTTTGTGAATTTGAGACTCATGGTTTCCAGGTCTTGGCATTATTACCATTTGGATTTGTACATGTCCATGTGACTGTCCGACATGAATTGCCAATAAGATTGTTCAAACACACACCATTTTGACTGTAGCACTTGCCTACATATTTTAAATTGCAGGCGACAGTCGAGGAGAGAGTGGAAGCAGTGCAAGCACGCAAAGGGCCGAGGAGATAGAATTCATTTCATAGCAAGTACTTGTATGATTTGATAAATGATTGCGTATTTCTTTAAGTAAAGCATATATTTGTTATATTTTATTATAAAAGACATGGAAAATATAAGAAAATTTTCCCAAAAAATGTATCTAAGTATTATCATTTTCTTTTGAAACTATTATTCCTGTTGCTTGAGTTAAATAAGAGAGACATACATCTTCGGCCTTCAACTTTGTTGACAAAGTAATGTTTACAGAATTTCCCTGTAATTTTTAGAAAATCTATGTATAACTTTATGTTTTATTCATATGACAGGAGGAGATGAAGGGAAATAAATAGAAAGATAATTTTAAATGAAGGCTAATAAATATTATTAATATGCTATTTATTTTTAAGTTTTTATTAAATTCTTCAGGACAGGCAGAACCCAACCATGTCTATTAGTTCAACCCAATGGGTATAGCAACATGAATATGGAACTGATATAGTTGAGGTGCTTGTCAAACAACCGGAATTAATAAAAAATATTTTCATCTAAGCTGAAATAAAACTTCCCTTACACAGTTAATTCAAAATACGTAAAACCACTTAAACGACAATATCATTCTCCAAATTTGATGTTCCAACTAACAATAACAATGATAATTTCAAATGAAGGCTAATAAATATTTACCATAGAAAATTCATTGAGATAATTTTCATATAAAATTAGTTTTTTGGATTTATTCTCCTGTTAAAGTTACATGTATGCCATTTAAAATTGAGCAAATTTTAATAAAAAATGTTTGAATTACTTCAATTTTAATTTGAGTAGTTAAACTTAACAAATTATTAATAAAATTGTGTAACAAATAGTGAATTTATAAATTAGGCCAAATTACCTCAATATCTGTTAATTATTAAAAAAATAAAAAATAGTATTATTTTTATTTTTGAAAAAACAATGCTCTCATACTATACACACAAAGAAAGCTTTTTTTTTTTAATATTTATATCTTGTTTCTTTTCTGCCATCAAAGTCCACTCATGGTTTATCATTACTCTCATTTCTTCCGGTGTTGTCTTCTATCTTATAATTTTTACCCTTATACTACCCTCATTGCATTGAAATTGCCCTTTGACATTCTTATCAAATTTTCTACCAACTTGCAAAAGAATAAAATAGTTTTTTTTCATATATTGATATTAAAGTATATGTCATTTTTGGTGCCAATCTACATCAAATAAGTTATCATTCATTATAATATGGGTCTGATAACATATCAGGAATTCATCATACATACCTAAATCTGACAACGTGCAGTACAAATGAGTCTTTATGTAGGAAAATCACAAGCTAATCGCTAACTTTAAATCTAATCAAATATAATCTAATTTAATCATACATAATCATAATATTTCATATATGAGATATTATATGATATCAATACATCATTTGTTATTACTCGCTTCTAACAAAACAATTATTTACGTAGTGTTTGGTAGCAAGAATTGAAGCCAGAGAATTGGAACTGGAATCAATGTGCATGTGTGTTTGGTGCATTGGAACTGATTCTTGGTAGAACCCACATCCATCAAAAAGGTTGGAACTCGGTTTCAACATGTTACCCATGGAATCGAGTTCCAATACCAATTCTCTCATCCATTGCCATATTTGCCCTCAACTTCTCCTCCACCATCCATCAGTCACCGTTATTGCCAATGTTGTCCACCATTCTCTTATTCTTCTTCTCCGTTGCAGGCGGGGGAGGCAGTGGAGAACGGTGACGGAGGTAGGCAATCTCCTTCTTCTATGGTGATGAAGACGATGGCTTCAATTCCCAATTCCCAGTTGTAGGACAACGATGAACTTGGTGGAGGACGGCAACAGTGAACGATGAAGTCTTGCAGCGACGGTGAATAGAGAACAGAGAACGAAGAGACAATCTTGCGGCGACGGCAAATAGAAAATGCAACCGGAAAAAAATGAATAGAGAACAAAGTGACAATCTTGCGGCGGCAACGACGGTGATGATGAACAGAACACGAAACCATAAAAAAATGAACAGAGAACGAAGATACAATCTTGCGGTGTCACCTCCTCCACTTCTGATGGCGACGGATTTGCAACAGAGGCTTTGCCTCCTCCACTTCTGATGGAGTCAGATCTGCGACATAGGCACCACCTCCTCCCCTCACAACATCTTCCGCGTTGTTTGCAATGGAGGGCATTCAATTGATGGGAGAATGATTTGTTTTATCAAAAGTTATTTTAATATTTTTATATTATACTTTGATAATCATATCAAACACGTTTTAAAAGATACCTCTACTTCTATCAAAATCTCTTCCGTATATCAAACAGGGCATTAATATGGTTTCCTATAGTTTATGCATTATAGTAGGGGAAATTTTTTATATATATATGAAACATATTAATTCTTCTTTTATAACATGAACCATGATTCTCAATATCTTATTTTTTTCTAATCTTAAATAATATTTAGTTATTTTAAAATGTTAACTGATTAGTTATATGATATCAATATTCCAATTCCCAAAAAATAAAGAAAATACCTTTTCAGTTTTCACTGGAAAATAAAATTCAAAATAGATTTGTTAATGATTTTATTCTGGAGATTCTTTTGACTGGATTTTATCAAAATAAATAACAGATTAGTATAATCAGATACACTAACAAATTTGAAGAAAATATATAAATTTTTTTAATCACTATATATACATATAGAGAGAGGCATTTGACACACACCACCATCCTCCCTTTTCACTTGTATTTTCCCCTAATCGGAGAATAGCAAGAGTATTCTTGGCGTGCGAAGAAGCTTACAGTACCATAAACAGTCAACAGAGCAGAGGTAATTAAACAGAGTCCGTCATTTCTTTTCACCGTCCTGAAAAGATTCAAGATTCTGCCAAAAAAACAAGATTCAAGAAATCCCAATCCCAAATTCTTAAAATAAGAGAGCGAAGCCATTTTCTGTCTTTCTGCTAAAAAGACAGATCCTTCTTCTGGCGCCTTTCACTGCGCATTCAAACTCCATATCTTCAGCTTCTCCCACAAGCAAAAGAGACACACAGCCAAAGCCCCCTCTTTCCCTCTCTCCCCCTCTGGTTTGTCAACTAGTGTTCAAAGTTGATACCTTTTCCTCGGATATTCTCAAGCTTGTCATCGTCTTTCATGGAGGACTGTACGGTCACCCCGTCTTTGAATTCCACGCAGACCGAACAACAACAACACATGGCAAGTACGGCCGACATTAACTGTCCTTCTTTTGTTTCGGAAGCTGTTGGAGCCCAGAACTCTGTCGCCGGAGGAAATTCCGAGGCCACCGGTTCGGAGGTTGGGTTGAAGAGGAAAAGAGGAAGGCCTCGCAAGTATGACGGGAATCTTCCATCTCCGAAATCGGCGCCGTCGGGATTGTCAACCTCTCCATCTTCTAAGCGGGGCAGAGGAAGGCCACGTGGCTCTGGAATGCTGCAGATGTTAGCTTCATTGGGTGAGTATATACATTTTGGCCTATCCTACATTGGAGTATGAGCGCCTAATTTGGTACTGAGCATGTGCTTCTAAACATACTAAAATACTTAAAGCTATATAATTTTATCATGTGACATGCCCACTTGTGTCTTGATGGGCTAATCAATCACCCTGCCTCGTGTAATCTTAGTATTGAGCATCTAGTTGAGTTTATCTCCCTATGCATAAAGGAAAAAATACACATGTTGAAGTTATAAAATATAAAATATTATCAAGCTGGTTTGGGGAATTTGAATCTGTTTCTCATTTTTAACCTCTTTTTTGGCTGAAGGAGGAATGTTTTCAGCCACAGCTGGAGGAGGCTTTATCCCTCATGTAGTGATTGTGAATCCTGGGGAGGTAAATATCAAACTCAAGGGTAAAACAATTGCTCATGTTTCAAGTATTTATTTGACATGATTGTGAATTCAACTTGTGGTTATTGCAGGATGTTGTGAAAAACATATTATCATTTTCAGCTAAAGGCCAACGAGCTCTTTGCATACTCTCGGCTATTGGAGCTGTATCTATGGTCGACATTCAGCAACCCGATTCTTCTGGTCAACGTTGTTTGAGATATGAGGTATATTCTCACGCACATTTTATGGAGATCTTTCCGCTTGTTTAATGTTTATTGATTTATCTTTTACTTTATATCGCAACCATGATAGTTGAGTTTGCTTGTTGAGAAAGAAGATATCATGTATCTGTATTTCAACATATGTTTGAAAGAGCATTTTGAGATTAAATGCTAAATGAACGATACTAGTGTAAGAGAATGCACCTTTAAAATTGTCTGGAAATGAGATTCTATTTCTTCTGGTCTACGTTGTTTGAGATATAAGGTATATTCTCATGCACATTTTATGGAGATCTTTCCGCTTGTTTAATGTTTATTGATTTATCTTTTACTTTATATCGCAACCATGATAGTTGAGTTTGCTTGTTGAGAAAGAAGATATCATGTATCTGTATTTCAACATATGTTTGAAAGAGCATTTTGAGATTAAATGCTAAATGAACGATACTAGTGTAAGAGAATGCACCTTTAAAATTGTCTGGAAATGAGATTCTATTTCTTCTGGTCTACGTTGTTTGAGATATAAGGTATATTCTCATGCACATTTTATGGAGATCTTTCCGCTTGTTTAATGTTTATTGATTTATCTTTTACTTTATATCGCAACCATGATAGTTGAGTTTGCTTGTTGAGAAAGAAGATATCATGTATCTGTATTTCAACATATGTTTGAAAGAGCATTTTGAGATTAAATGCTAAATGAACGATACTAGTGTAAGAGAATGCACCTTTAAAATTGTCTGGAAATGAGATTCTATTTCAATCCAAGTCTTTGGACACCCCTTACTGCAATATCATAAAATAGTTGCTTATCCTTGTGGAACGGGTGAAAATAAACTTAAATGGGTCACTGATATTGAAGTCTGTTTAAGTATGAAATTTTTTGTTTAAGATAAGCTATTTCACTTCTATTATCTCCCTGTTTTGTGGATTCTTTTTTATGTTCCCACATGCAGGGTCTCTTTGAGATAATAAATTTATGTGGATCGTTTACCTGTGGTGGCATCATTGGTGATAAAAATCAGCCAAGTCTTGCCATGAGGATATCACTAGCTCGACCTGATGGGATGATTTTTGGAGGTGGTGTCGGGGACTCATTGATAGCGGCTGGTTCGATTCAAGTAAGATTTTGTTTAACTACCCATGTGACACTAAATCGGCTAATTTATTTGGAGGCACAAAGTGGTGTCAAAGCATGTTTTATAGACCTGAATTTATATGGTTTGTGTAGCAAATAAGGTGTGTTTGGATAGCCCGTTGGGAGAACGGACACAGATTCCGAGGTAAATATGTGAGATGAATTTTGTTTCGGTAAGCCCAGGAATGGTCAGGCTAACCAAACAGAGCCATAGTGTGTATGGAATGTGTTCTTGAAGGGAAGAAATTATGAAAGTTGTGTGCTTGCTAGTATAAACTTGATCGTTTCTGACTGAACTTGGAAGCCTTTAAGCAGACAGTTGCCAACAATGATGCTTCTTCCATAGGGCTTCTTCTAGTGATGTATCGAACTAGCTTCTTTTTTTATATTGCTAATACTGATTTTTGAACTGTAGGAAAACCAGTGAAAACTCGAGTCTGATCAGATTCTAGATGTTACTAAACCAGAATTAGATACGGACAAGACTTGAGTTTATATGAATTTGATATTAGGCCGTTCAATATAAGCATAACTGCTGAGCATTTTTTTGGTGGGGTTCAAAAAAGCAATCATACACAGTGCTACTGCTAACCTATGCATGCTACACATTTATCATGTATTTTTCCTTGAAGAACTGGAAAGCGGACAATTCTTCAACTTAATACATAATTTTCTTGGTTCATCAGCTAATTCTGGGCAGTTTTAAGCAAAACATCAGTAGTGAAATTAAAAGGCGGCTGTCCCATGGATCTTCTGGTGTTGCTGACATGCCCGGTGGTTCAGATTCAGCAAAGCTTTCCTTACAAGTTCCTAAATTGATAGAATCTGAGCAGAGCTTTCCTTCACCAACATCTGGACTTTTGCCGACATCTAATGGATTGTCTGATCATGTCATGCCTAGAACCTCTAATGGATTACCAAACAATGTCACTGCTGAGACAACTAACGGTAATGGGTTTCCAGATTTCTTTTCTCAGAATCAGAGCATGCACTCTACCTCGATGAATGGCACTGGCCTAGCTGTCTTGCAGCAGCCCTTGACAAATCAAATGCCGTTTGGAGATATTAATGATAGTGTCTCTCAGATGTGATGCTACGTGAAACAGTCACTTTCAAGCTTGCATTTCTTCCTTTGTTATGCTAGGGTCAATTTTATGTAGGGGCTGACTTAGAACTTAAAAGTTTTGGGGGGGGGGGTTTCAGCCAAGTTTTTCAGGTTGTAGAGTTTACTGTTTTGACTTATAAATGACGAACTTGTGAGAGAGAAGTGAGGCCTGGTGAATCTCACTTGTCGAGGCTTTATTTCAATCTTACCTGTCTTTTATATCCTTCCATGTGACAAGAGTGAGGATTCAAATGCCTTATAAGGATGCGGTATCCACCTGTATCTACCTTCGATAATTTTCGATACATAGTTCGCCATTTGCTTCTTAATGCATGTGCTTGGGAACCAATCATAATCACTTTTCTAATACTTGTATGCTTTATGAGGCAAAACTTCTTCCCACGTTTATCTTGTGCAATGCAAAATCAATTCTTCACAATTAAATTTTGTTATCACTTTAAAACGGTTTTATTTGACTTGAAGTTGGTAAAATTAGTCTTGTAAAATATTTCATCATTACCTTGTTATATTTCTAAAGATGAAATCAAAGAATTAGTATAATTGATAGATACCGATTAAAGGAAGAAAAAGAAGAGTTATTATGGGGTTTTAAAGAAGAAAATAATATGATCACTTAAAAAATCTTATAATAAATAAGTATTATGCGATAATAAGTTCCAATACATGAATTAGATAGGTTTACACATTTTTTTGTGTGATTATATTACTTTTAGTAAGGATTTTCGCAAGAAAAATGAGGAAAACGGAGGTTTTGACATGAAATGATAACTTGACAAACTTGATGGCCCTGCGGAAGGGGATTAATGAAATTGGGCTTGTTTAACTTTCTGTTTATAAAAATTAAAAACCCGTTTAACAGTATTTTTCCGTAAAAATGAGATAATCTTCTCCATTTATTTATTTCAGCTTATGTAAAAACGCTTTTTATACTGTTTGTCCATTATACATTAGCAAACAACCTGTAATTTTTAGCATCGAGGACAATTTGTCTGACTGCTGCGATAGCTGCAATAGCTCCCAAAACAGAGAAAGTGACAGCAATAATGACGTTGAGCCAGAAGATGGGGCTTCGCTTGGATGGCTTGAAAGTGAGGTTGAAGAAAACAACAGGCAAGATGAAATCTAGTGGGGTGAAGCCAAAAGCACCAATGAGTGCGTTTATATCCCCAAAAAATGGAAGCATCGCTGCTATCACAACTGCCACCGCAGTGCTCAGTGACCGAGATATCACTCTCGGGATCACGTTGCGCATCGAAAATTCTTCCCTTTTTGGGTCCCCAAATGCTCCTTCCATTATTTCGTTCGTGGGCTGCAAGTAAACCTGCACACATAGGATTGTTGAAAGCAGCTTCATTCTTAATCGTGTGGATCGTGTCAAAATTGGTTTAAACTGTTTTGATGGAAAGATAAACATCATATATACTTAGTTAACTGAAAATCTAATAAGGGATACGTACCACCCCAACGGCTGAAAGCTGAGCAATGGTGAAAATGTTGGTCATATAAATAAACCACCTGGGAACCAAAGGCGTGCCGTTATCAACAAAGTTGTTTAGAATGAGGCCAGCGGCACGGTTGCCAAATGCCCAGTAACCAGAGATTGCAACGCTGAAGAATGTCACTGAGATTACTATGTAACAAACACACAATCCCTTGAACATCTTCCCTTTCACAGGGGGTGCCAATGTTGCCTGTAAGCACAGAAACCAAAAAGAAAAGAGCGCATTCATATTCATAAATAACACAAACATGGAAAAGTGTGAATTAATTAGTTGTCTTGTTGGGAACCTGAATCTCAGGAATGATTCCATTTCCGTAAGCGGTGGCAATGATGGCAATAGCATTGAAGATTCCGAACAGACGAGTCTCTGCATCGCCCTGCAGAGAATAATCTTTTGGCGGGCCTTTGGAGGACTCGCCTGTCGGAATTTGGGTGTAAGACAAATAGTGGAACATGAAGCAGGCAAAAACAGAAGAAAAAAATAGAAATACCGATATAAATGGAAGCTCCAGTAGCACAAGCACTGTAGGCGAGGCAGAGAACAAGAGAAACCAAGTTGATGTGCCGGAGCGAGTGAAACGATGGGAGCTCAGCTAATATTAGCATCAAGCATCCAAATATTAACACAAACTCGTACAGCTTCATACTCCCATCTGGGTTTGCCACCACGTAAATTGCCTTCAATTTCACAACAATGCTCACAACACTCACTTCAACAGTAGACAGATCGATTCTCAAGTAGAGATTTCATTTCATTGTTCAAGGTTAAGGATTCGAATTAGCTAATAATTACCTTCATGCATTGTCCTCCCAGAAGAGTGCAAGCCACAACAGCTCCGTAGCAGACTGCGAATTGAATTGGCCCCACAAAATACCGACCCCATCTTGGCCCTGCAACAAAGTTTTGATCTTTATACACCAAACGTGGCTTTATCTAAGCTACTATATAGTGGTATTTAATAATTAGTTAATGTGATAAACCAATTAACTAGAGTATTATCCTGTTCCTATTTTTGGATAAAACCTAGGATGTGGTGAGCCAAGTCTCGAAATCGGAGAAGGCGGTGGCCATGCTGAGCATGATGTTCAAGAACCAGAGACAACAAGTTGTAGTTGTAGAAAGTGACGACGGCAGCAACAACCAAGCAGATGGTGCCACCTGTCCAGCCCAGGAAGGTGAAGGCGTATGGAAGGCTAAGCAATGGTGGTGCCACTATGGAAGTTGTTAGGTGGTACCCACAGTGCACCCACGATCCTGCAATTATATATATAATGAAATAAATAGGTCATGATGATCGTTGATAATATCAAGTAAATAACAACGATGACGACGACGACAATAATAATAAAAAAGCCTCCACCATGTGCCTCGTCCCTAAGAACAAGGAATTGGAGGAATGATAGACTCAAGGAGAAATCACACAAGCACGGCGTCTCTTGTTGTTTCATAAGAACAGGTTGAAAGAGACAAGACACATAGATGAGATCAGAGGTTGTGTGTGTGCGCATACTGACAAATAGCTTATGAGAAACAAGAGGAGAATGAAGAGAGAAAGAGAGTGTTTGTATGTGCCTTTAGATTTAAGAACAAAGAGGGCTCCGGCATCGGCAACTTGCTTCTGAGGAAGATCGACCCGCAGAGAAGTCGTTGGAGGATTCTCTGCTCCGTCACCATTAAAGGTCGGAAGCAGAGAGCTCATCTTCTTCTCTCTCCTTCTTCAATATCCCAACTACAAGTCCTACAACAGGACCTCCCCATTCATTGATAACATGATTACTATATATAGAATAGAGTCAACGGAATGGGTTTTATTATAATAATAAATGGATATTCCAACCAGTCAATTTTTTGGACTCCCTGGCCTAATTTCACACACACAAAAAGGACAACTTGCAGACGATGATGACGATGCGGATGACGACATTAAAGACGATAGTGAGAGCTTGCGAGTGCCGGGGAATTCAAAGGCGTTGTTGAATGGAAGATGCAGGAGAGGAGGGAAGTGACGTGAGTGCACTGAGAGATCATAAATGTTTGGAAAAGGATTCCAAATCTCTTGTGGATCAGGATTCTCCCCAAGCATCCCAAATCCAACCAAAATTACAGTTCTTGTCTAGGGGAAAACGATTGTTGAAGTGAATGTGTTCCTACCACTTTTCAACCTCAATCACTACCCGTTCCCTCTGTTTTCTCTCTCTCCAGAATTCCCCCAAAATGGGAGGACCACACACCCACCCTTGTTTAGCAGCACCTGGAACGTAGGTTGATCTATATAAGCTGATTAAGCTCTTGAATGAATCACGTTTTCCTTTAATTACATGGGTAAGCACTATCCAGGTAGGATATATAATATAAGACACGCTTCATCAAAGAGGTTAAAAATGTCTAAATTAATTAATCAATTATAATGAATATTTAATTATGTATATCGTTATATTATATACTAATTAATTTTTTTTTAATTTTATCAGTTACGCAGAGGATAAGAAGGATTGGGTATGTTTAGAAATCCGTTGGAAAAAAGGAGTTTATGGATTCCGAGAAGGATTTACGGAATCCAAGAAGAATTTACGAATTTTGAGATGGTTTTTTACGAATTTCAATATAAATTTTACGGATTTTAAGATGGTTTTATCTTAGTTTGGGTGCACCGTTGGGAAGAAGTTTTTTCCAAACATACTAGGAGTAGGCTGACACCTGGTAATAGGAAACAGTATCCTACTTGGTATCCTAAACATTTTCCTCCTCATGGTACAGCATATAAAACCGGCGGCTTATATCAACTTTGAATTCAAAAGCAGTACACAATCAAATTAGCAAGCGCTGATCATTCAACATTCGTTAATTGTTTTAAAGATAATAATAAATCATTCAATAATTTAACTGAAAATAATTATATGAATTCAAATAAAGAGCCTATTTGGCTCAGCGTTGGTAGGGCCTAAAGCATATTTAACAGTGTTTTTCCCCAAAATGAGATAATCACATTCAAATATTTACCTCAACTTACGTAAAAGTACTTCTCTACTGTGTTTATAAAACGGGTCCAAAAGATAGCATGTGAACGTTGGAGTTCCCGGTCTCATGGCATGTGTTGAGCACGATGTGGTTCTGCCACCTAATCTTCTCTCAAGTCTTACCTATTATTCCTCAAATAATCCAACCCCCACCTGTTACTCAATTACCAATGGAGCAGGGCATGCAATGAGGCCCATAAAGTACTTGGCCCATGAGTTTTGTAAGTTGGGCCTGGGAGTTATTTTGGGTCAAACATATAGGCCTGCAAGTGTTGTTCCTCTCGTCCAGTTCTTTTTTATTTTCCTCTTTTAATACAAATACTCGCTCTATTATCATCGAAATTTCCATTATTTCATAACAGATATTTCTCTTAATATTTTGAGTATATTTATTAATGGATGAATTATATGATATTTAATACTACAAATTAAAATGAAGGCATTATTATATGTGCATATATACAAGTAGATGTTTTAAAGTGATTTTTGCTCATCCAGGAATTTTCATGGCCCAAAACTCCGTGGATTGGATTGCTTATCGTGGCCATTAATTGATAATTAACTTTTTTACAAAACGAGATCATCTCCTTCGTACATTTACCTTGACTTGTGTAAAAGTACTTCTCTACAACTTTTTCAAACGAACCCAGTGTTTTAAGTAAAATTGTTAACGGTGTCTGACTATGCACATTCGCCATTTCCTTTTTATTTTTATTTTTTCATTTATCCTCATATCCTTTTTCCGACAGTTCATAGCGTCAAATGCATAAGTTCGCCCATCCTTACCACAATGTTTTTCTCCTCCGTCATGACATCCTACACCATTTTTCTTTTTAACTAATGGACTAATTTGGGAATAAAGTAGAGAAGTGTTTTTACACAAAATGAGGTAAATATGTGAAAGAGATTATCTCGTTTTACTGAAAAGGACTGTTCAACTTGAAGACCGCAAATGCTGAACAAAACAGCCCTGTAACTCGGTGGTATGAAAGCTCATTCGTAAAAAGGAGGTGGATGGGGTTGGAGCCCCCCCGGAGAATTTTGATGGCCTCATGACACCAAATACAAAAACTTTTTATTTATCTTTTTTTAAAAAAAGTCGTTTTTGGATTTTTATTTAACTTCAGTCAAAATTGCATGCGCTCCCAAAAACAATTCAGGCTTTCTTGGAGCACCCAAAAAGGGTCTCCACGTGGAAGCATTTATAATTCCACGCCAAAAGGTTCCAGGGGAATCCGCTTTCCTTAGCTCCCAAGAATACATTCTTCTTGGGTTCTTCAATACTGACAGGTCAACATTTTAATAAATTTCTTCACCTTTTAATTCAAAATATAGCCAAAATAGATTTTTTTTTTTGCCAACAGTCAAAGTGTGTATTTAGGGATTTTGGAATATGCATTTTACGGATTTTGATATGCTTTTTATGTATTTCGAGATAATTTTTACAGATTTCAATATGGTTTTTATCTTGGTTTGCGCGTTCTTTGGGAAAACGGATTTTCAAACGTGCACAAAATTGATTCAAAACACTGTGAAAGCACACCCCTTATCTCATAAATCTGTCATTATATGTAAGTAAGATCTGGTTTTTCAGTCAAGTTCCACAAGAATAAATGATAACAAAAGCGTACGTCCATGTCAAGGTGGAAGTCGTTTTTATTGTTAACCTGTGTTTGTTTCCATGTGCCATAATCAAAGTCCATCACGCAAAGGAAAAACCAATTCGTGATTATATTCCACAAATCCGTCCATGCCTAATACCACTAGCATTGAGAATATCATAGAAGTAGGTGTTTTGCTTCTTTGGGATTACAAACATCACACAAATCACTGTTAACTGTTTGTCTTTAATTATTTGAATCATGTATATCTTGTTTTATTATTATTTTGGATAAGATATAATGTGAAATAATCTTTCAGTGGTCCTCCTAAGAAAATATTTCAAATGGAAAAAGGATTAAATTTCATTAAACTAGTAAACAATTTTCAACACTACTAAAAAATAACAATATAGCTGCGGATATTTCCTGCGGAAAATTTCCGCAGGTAATTTCCTGGGGAATTTCCTGCGGATTTAATATCCGCAAGTAATTACCTGAGGATATAAAATCCGCAGGTAATTCCCCAGGAAATTACCTGC
>JANTPZ010096733.1:0-10155 GCA_025593235.1 Vachellia pachyceras | reverse complement strand
TCCCAAGTTTTAAAATATTTATCAAATGGTCCCAAAGGTGTTGTCAATTTAGCTCATGGTGTTGTCAAGGGTTGTCACGTGACAACACCATGCGCTGCATTGACAACACCATGTGCTGTATTGACAACACCTCTGGGACCATTTGATAAATATTTTAAAACTTGGGACCATTTGATAAATAAGTCCCTTATGTGGGACTGTACAGTAAATTTCCCTAAGATTTAATACTTTTTGTGGATGGATAGCATTTTTTATGCTCCTAAATAAAAAAATAGCTAGGTTTTAGTAGTACTATTTTTTTTTTGACCGAAGCGTAGTAGTACTATTCATTATATACGTTATTATGATAAATATTATACATATCTCATTTTTTGTAAATATGTTGTTCTTATTATAAATACCAAAGAGGAGCTTAAACAAATACTCATAAATTCTTGCTGATAAATTCGTAATCAAAATTTTATCAAAGTCGTATTTTTTTGTTTTGTATCATGAGGATTTATCAGCCAAACTAACTCCTTTCGGTGTATAGAAACTATAAAGGGAGAATTACCTTCAGGTTCCAAACAAAGTAATTAATTATAAAATAATCTCAAATATTAGCCTTAATTATCCTCAGGTCTCAAACATTCACAAAATTACAAAATGGTCCCAGGAATAGCTGCTCGGGTTGTAAATGAAAGCTGCTGAGGCTGTAAATGAAGGCTGCTGAGGTTGTTAGAGGTTGTAAATGAAAAAAAAATAACCTCTAACAACCTCAGCAGCCTTCATTTACAGCCTCAACAGCTTTCATTTGCAACCCGAGCAGCTATTCCTGGGACCATTTTAAAATTTTGTGAATGTTTGAGACCATTTTATATTTAAGGCTAATATTTGGAACCATTTTATAATTAATTGCCTTACTTGCGACCTGAGGGTAATTCTCCCAACTATATAAAAGTAGCTTTGCCTTTCAGGTTTTATTTAGTTTTTATTTATTATAAAAATCTCAATGGTTCCCCCAAAATCAAGACAAAAGACTTATCCACTATTTTCCTTGATCATAGTAAAATTTAAAAGGAACAAAAAAATAGTCACATGCCCAAAAAAGAAAGGGACAAAATAGCATGATAGATTGTGTGTATTTGGGAATTCGTTGAAAGAAATGAGCCTACGGATTTTGAGATGATTTTACAGATGTCAATATGCTTTTTACTATTTCGAGATGTTTTTTACGGATTTCAAGATGATTTTTATCTTGACTTACGTATATCATGGAGAAAAAGTTTTTTCAAACATGCACTTAGTTTCACTATTTTTTCCCTTAATTTTTGTGCCGCCACAGGCAGAAGATCTGCAATTGACGAGAGATTTAGAGCTTATTTGACTTCTCTTTTAGAAACCTAGGTTTAGTTTCAAAAGCTAAAATTTACCCCAAAACATAGGTTTTGTACAAGCACTCACATTTTTCAGAAAAGTTATTTTAGATACAAAAACTTGTTTTGAAATATAGGTTTAAAAAAGTTATTTTCTTGTCAAATTACATTCTATCTCTCCTAATAAATTTTCTCTTTTCTCCTATTTCGTTCTTTATTTTTCATTTTTCCTACTTACTTTTTGCCTTGAAATTCTTAAAAGCAAATAACATCCTAAACACAATCTTTTAAAACCTAAATTTTATCTCAAAATCTGTAAAAGCTATTTTCTAAAATCTATTCTTCAAAATCTAGATTTTACATCAAAATCAGTAAAAATTATTTTTAAAAAGACTTTCAAATAAGCCGTTAGTTGTGGATAATGAGCATAGACATCGTTAGATTTTGTTTAATACAGAATAAGTAAAAAAATAGAGAAAAAAATATAAAGCATAAAAGTTAAAAATAGACATCATTCAGACCAGCATAGTGTATTCATCGCATGTCCAGACTATTATATGTATTGATTTTGAATAATACAAATTTAAATTTATTTATATATTTTAAACAATTTTTTATACTGAAACTTCTTGAAAGAATAAATCTATTATTTAGAAAATAAGATATTAAAAATTCTTAAATTTAAAAAGTTCATAAATCTTATCACAATGATGTTTAAAAAAGTCGAATTATGTTAATGATGCATTGATTAAAGCACATGCATGCTTACTCTTTATTTAATTATTATGTAATCTTATTAGAATTTCAAATCATGTTCAATATTGGTATTTTGACGGTTTAGATTAACGATTAAAAAGATATATTTTTAATTTAATTTATAGCTTACTAAATAAATATATGAAAATAATTTTATTTCAATTTCTCTATATATATTTGACTGTGGTTAAGGACAACAAGGGTACCAAAGTTTTTGTCTTTTTCCGAGGAGAGTTTGAATCTTTACGCCATGCATTCCCACTCCAAATTTGCCGACACCGCTGACAAGACTCCAAATTCCAAGTTTTGGTTTGCAAAAAGTGTCATTTTCCTAAAGGTCAATGCTATGATTTGATCCGTTATCTACAATATTTATTTTAAAATTTCATTAGTTTGGTACATTTCTGGATGGTCTAAATGATACATGTGGAACAATCCATGATCATGCAAATCATGGAGAAGTCAATTATTATTAAAAGAAAGGCAGATATTTGTTTTTTTTTAAAAGAATTCATAGAGAAACTCCTCTCTTCTTTTAGGTACATGTAAACCATAATGAAGATAATTCTATTTGACTTTTTAACTTTTTCTATTTCTATTTCTATTTCTTAATTTTAACTTTTTTTCTTTTTATCTTTGCTGATATCTCGTACCATAACTCCAGAAGAGAAAGAATGATGCCATGCCTTTCTTGGACACAAACGTTCAGGATTCTTTCTTGAATTGATCAAACGTGCATTCCTAGTCCAAGATTCCTTTCAACCAATTTATTATTCACATATTTTTGTTTTATTAAAACGTTAATTTTATCTATGATTACATAGTGTTTGTTTGGGAATTCCGTTGAGAAAATGGATTTTGCAGATTTTGAGGCATTTTGGGAATTTCGAGATGGTTTTACGGATTTCAAGATGGTTTTTATGAATTTCGAGATGGTTTTTACAGATTTCGAGATAGTTTTGTCTCGGCTTACGTGCATCGTTTGGGAAAATGGCTTCCCAAACAGGCACATAATGTGTTTATATCTCACTTCTTCAAAAACCATATTACAAAAAAATAGTAGCAGCGAAGTATTTTTTTTCTTTTATAATCTTCAGAAGAAATAAAAAAAGCTTTTCTTCAAAGAAAAAAGGCACTTCGATTATTTAAAATAAAATTCACCCATTTAAAATTTAAATTATTAATGAAAATGTTTTATCATTAATATTTAAATTATTGTGAAGTAGAAACTCTTCACATAACGTTCAATTGTCCGAAAACCTTCCCGGTTATCTTCCACAACACATTATTGAAAATTGAAAGAATTTAATAAAGAGATAATATCCTCTAAACATGCAAATTTGATTCATATTTTGATTCTACGAGATCATTTTAAAAAGATTAATGCATAATCTTATATCTAACTTCTATATTTAAAATTGGATAAAAAATAGCATATCATCAACACCAATGTATCATAATCATATAAAAATTTGACCCATTTTCAGTTTCAGATACATGTTGCTTTAAAGTTTAACACAAGTATACCTTTTTTTTAGGAGAGGGATGAGCATATCTACCATTTGACAGTAAGACTATTCATCCCTTTCTTTTTGCATCGGTCTCCTCTTCCCCTGAATATAATTACATAACTATCCCCTCCCCTCCTCTTCCAACCAACTTAACTGTCAACTCCAATCCCAAACATAACTAACGAATCCATGCCCACTTTTACCTAACTTAACCTACCAATGCCATCGGTTGGAAGAGTAATAGAAAGAGAAGTCGGTAGGCTCTTTAAAGGTCGCAAAAAGAGGCCTCCTCCTCCTCCACCACCTCCTCCTCCTCCACCTCCGCCGCCACCATCTCCTCCTTCTCCACCGCCGCCACCTCCTCCTTCTCCACCACGGCAGCCTCCACCAAAGACTCCTTTCCTGTTCCCTCAAGCTGAGTCCACAATTGTCCCTGATCCCTCCAAGTTCTTCATCCCAAGCCTTCTTTCAACCCCACTTCCCACAAACTCCTTCTTCCAGAACTTCGCTCTCAACAATGTAGAACCTGAGTACATTCATCCTTACCTCATTAAACCCTCCCTCTCCTCCCTCTCCCTCTCATACCCATCTCGCTTCTCCTCCTCCACCTTCATTTCCCAGCTTTTCACCGCCGATCTCACTGTCTCTGCCACATCATCAGATAAAACCGATCACCACCACCACCATTCCCAGCAAAAACATGTAATCTCTTCCTTCAGTGACCTTGGTGTCACTTTGGAATTTCCCTCTTCCAATGTGCAATTCTTTCTTGTTAGAGGAAGTCCCTTTTTGACTGTAAATGTAACAATACAAACAGTCATTTCGATTTCCACTGTTCATTCCATCCTATCGCTTTCTTCCAATAATGGCTCCCTCACCAACTATACCCTTCAGCTCAGCAATGGCCAAACATGGCTTATATACACATCCTCTCCCATTAGTTTGAACCACAACAATAACCCCTCCGAGATTACCACATCTCAAGAATTTTCGGGAATAATAAGGGTGGCCTTATTGCCGGATTCAAACCCAAAACTCGTAGCGATCCTCAATCAGTTTTGCTTCTGTTATGCTGTATCCGGGGATGCAACATTCACAAAGCCATTCTCTTTGGAATATAAATGGGAAAAGAGAGGTTGGGGAGATCTGTTAATGCTAGCCCACCCCCTTCATCTTCAACTTCTATCTTCTAATGACTGTGAAGTTACTGTTCTAAATGATTTCAAGTACAGAAGCATCGATGGTGAACTTGTTGGTGTAGTTGGAGACTCATGGGTATTGAAGACAAAGCCCGTTCCTATTACTTGGCATTCAACCAGAGGCATCAACCAAAATTCTTATGATGAGATTGTTTCAGCACTTTCTGAAGATATCGATGCTTTGAATAACCCATCAAGAACAATAACAATGTCATCATCTTGTTACTTTTCTGGGAAATCAATAGCAAGAGCAGCAAGGTTAGGTTTGATAGCTGAAGAAGTGAGTTTTTCAGATGCCATTCCTGCAGTAACCCAGTTCTTGAAAGAGACAATTCAGCCATGGTTGGATGGTACTTTTGATGAAAATGGCTTTTTGTATGACCCAAAATGGAAAGGGATAATCACAAAACAAGGTTCTAAAGATGCAGCTGCAGATTTTGGTTTTGGAATTTACAACGATCATCATTACCATCTGGGATACTTTCTATATGGAATAGCGGTTCTTGCAAAGATTGATCCAGCCTGGGGAAGAAAGTACAGACCACAAGCTTATTCACTAATGGCAGACTTCATGAACTTGGGAAGAAGATCAAACTCAAACTATCCACGCCTAAGGTGCTTCGATCTTTACAAGTTACACTCTTGGGCTGGAGGCTTAACTGAATTTGCAGACGGAAGAAACCAAGAGAGCACAAGTGAAGCTGTGAACGCATACTATTCAGCAGCGTTAATGGGTTTGGCATATGGTGACACCAATCTGGTAGCCATTGGAGCAACACTAACAGCTCTTGAAATCCATGCAGCACAAACATGGTGGCACGTGAAGAAAGAGACAGAGAAGAAGTTGTACGAGGAAGAAGAGTTCACGAGAGAGAACAGGCTTGTCGGTGTTGTGTGGGCCAACAAGAGAGACAGTGGGCTCTGGTTTGCCCCTCCACAATGGAGAGAATGCAGACTAGGAATTCAGGTTCTGCCATTATTGCCGATCACCGAGGTTTTGTTTTCTGATGTGGGATTTGTGAAGGAACTTGTAGAATGGACGTTGCTTGGTTTGACGAACAGGAAAGGTGTTGCAGAAGGGTGGTCAGGGTTCGTGTATGCCATGGAAGGTGTTTATGATAAAGAAAGCGCGTTGAAGAAGATTAAAAGATTGAAAAGTTTCGATGATGGCAACACATTCTCTAATTTGCTGTGGTGGGTCCATAGCAGAGGTGATCAAGAAGAAGAAGAAGAGTTTGGTCATGAAGGTTACTCTTGGTTCAATCATTACTGTTCTTAAGTTAGTACTATGGTTTGTGTGAGTGTGGTGAACGTAACATATTATTGAATTACTGATCATTATATATATATATAATGAAGATAATTGTAGAACTAAAATTTGCATATTCTTATCTTCCTAACCCAAATTCTGACTCAGCTGACTCAAACAGATGAGGACTAAAAATTAAACGTTCATATTGGGCTTTGGGCTGTTGGGCCTCAAAGGGTTTCAAGAAATGGTAGAATGTATGTTTTCTTTTTGGGGCATAAAATGAGAATCACAGCCCAACTTATAATTTAAAATGAGGGGATTAAATCTTATCACGGTGGAATAAGAAACGGCATCTTTCATCTTTGGCCAAAGTATGCGCAAGACAGTTCTAATATTTAAATACACTCCTTTGATCCTAAATGTAGGTCCTATTTACTTGTTGATTATATTGAAGGTGTTAACTTAATTAATTAATATGACATTTTTAAACAAAACACCATAACAGTCTTCTTTAATTTCCTCCCTTCATCTCTTACTTGATTGTTGTTGTGAAGATATCAGTATAAGTGATCTGGGAAATTTTGACAAAAATTAGAAATTGATAATGCATTTAGGATCAACATTGACTCCCCAATTAACTTATACATTAAAGATCAGAAGAGCTTGCTTTAATTGAAAGCCCCAGTTAGACCACATCATATCTTGGGTTGAAATTAAAACCAAACCAAAGTCAGAAGTACTAAGGATTCTCAATAGTGTATAAACCATGTTCTTCGCATACCAACTAATGATAACTTTCTTGAAACCCAAATCCCAGGCTAATATATTAAGCATTGGAGAATAGCCTGCTATTTTGTTTCAAAAGCTCCGCACTGTCCTAAGCAACATGTGAAACTTGCAATTTCGACTCCATTGTACATGTTTGAATTGGTGGTTGAAATTACTTTTTCAATATGATTTATGATTCACAAGATAAATACGTGAAATGAGTTTTATTTCGGCTTGCGTGAACATTATTCTTGAGCGTTAACGCAGACAGACCTATTATGATCTACTGAAGCTCAACCACATCCTGCTGCTTTAGTTGTGGTAGAAGACATGGCTCCATGTAAAGTGACTTTCAAGAGTAAGAGGGCTCATTAAACGATAAAAAAACTCATTAAACAATAAAAAGAGAACAATCTAAGGAAAGAGTAAGATAAGGACGAATTCCCTGACAAAACAGATTGCTTACCCTGTGATTTAAAAAGCTATTGCGACACACTAATTTTATTTACTATAATTAAAATATGTTGCCTTTGCTGCAATGTGTCATGGGGCTATTACTCCCCCCAAAAGAGCTCTCATGATGTGGACTTTGACATTTGACGTAGTATGCTACCATATGATTGAAGCCAAAAAAAAAAAAAAATACGCATGTCACATTAATCGTCATTGTCTCACTAATCTAACCATCTCACGTTGCTTCACTTTCCGCAGCTTTTAAATTTTCACTTCTATTTCATTAAAATGACGGGAGGTTTATTCACATTATTCATTTCATTTTTCAAAAAAAGATTAAAACTTATTTATATTATCTAATATATAGAGACCCAGCGAGGTTTTAATTTCCATTCAATTCACACCATTAATATTAATATAATAATAAATATTAATTTTAGCTGAGTTCGTCTAAATCTCAAAGGAATTGTAACAATGCTGCTCATTCACCATACTCAAACAGAAACATGTTTCGATGAAGCGATGCAATTTCAACAAAAGATAAAAATAATAGAAATTAATTTTGCAATTTGACCTTCCCACCTAACAAAAAGAAAAGAAAAGAAAGAAAGAGCAATGTCACGTGCCAGAGGGTTTAGGTAAGATCCAGATTCAAACACAAAATAAAAAAAGAAAATTTACAATCGGATTCAAATTAATGAATAAAAACTCTCAAAGATTTACAAAATTACCATAAAGTCATAAAAATAGCTGTTGAGGTTGTTATTGGTAACCTTACTAGCATTCATTAACAATTTCAACAGTTACTCCTGAGATCTTATAGTAATTTTATGAATCTTTGGAACATTTTGTTCATTAATTCTCCTATATGGGTTTTGATTGTAAATTTCCCAAAAAAAATTAGGGGTAAATAAATAAAATTAAATTCTATAATCAAATGTTTAGCCGCCTAATTCAACAATTGATCTGTCACGTCACGTTAACGTTTTGGTCAAACTCTTGAGCGTCTAGCTGCTAAAAGTAATTAAAGTCCCAACAAATTCTATGTCTTCACGGACTATCTAAAGTCTTTAACTCATTTTGTTGGCACCTGTAAATTTCTTAACTTGTTTTGTTCTTTTTATAACACACATTTTCAGGCTTAACATAACATTGTAATTAATTTATAAATATAAAAAAAAATCAGGTAAGTAATTTATTTATAATAAATGTTTGCTATTTTTTAAAAAAATAATCACATATTCTTCTTTAATTAATATAGATATTTCGAGGAGAACATTAAAATCTTACATCTAGAACTAAAACAAATCACTCTTGGAGGGAGTATTTTGTAATTAGATATATGTTTGGGAAATTTACAATCAGGTCCCAACAAACAAAATTAATAAACAAAATGTTATAAAGATTGATAAAATTACCATTAGGTCTCAACAGGAGCTGATCCGATTGTTATTGACGGCTGGTGAGGTTGTTAATGACAATTGAACTAACTGTCGCTGGGATCTAATGGTAATTTTACCAATTTTTGAACATTTTATTTATTAATTCCTCTATTTAGGACTTGATAGTAAATTTCTCTATAATTTCTGGTGCGCTAATTTTTTTTGGCTAGAATAGTTGTTTTTTTAATTGAAAACTGGATATTATTAAAAAGCAAATGTGGCGAGTTGTTACAAAAGGTATACATTAATGAAAACCAGAAAGAAGCCTTATCCTTCATTTTCCACCACATTAGTAAAAGTTGGATGATAGAAGATTCCAGTAAAGATGAAGCAAGGTAGTTGTTCTTCATAACTAAAACAAAAATCAAAAGATATTTCTTAATAATTAAATAGGATATAATTTACAATATCCCCACAAATTTTATGTCAACTACATATAAATTTTTAAATTTAAACTCACCCACTTTTAATTTTTTCAAAGATTAAACCTCATATTTATAGTTGGCTTCTTTTGCCAAAAAAAAAAACAAATTGTGATGACTGAGACTTGTGATGAAGCAGAATCTTTTTTTATTAGCCAATCGATGAAGGAGAATTGTAAAGCGGCTTTAATTTTGGTTATTTGATTAATTAGATCGGTGCAACATTCGATTCTTTCTCTGAACCATACATTCTATGCCTCCCATCTTCTTCTTCTTCTTATTATTATTATACAATATACACTGTGTTTATTTGAGAATTCCTTATTCCCAATTGTACACGCAAGTCAAATAAAATATCTTGAAATCTGTAAAAATCATTTTGAAATCTGTAAATTGTTATTGGATTCAGTAAATTCTTCTCGAAATCTGTAAACTCTTTTCTCCCAATAGATTCCCAAACACGCATGTTTGAAAATTCGTTGTGAGAAAGGAGTTTACGGATTCCGAAAATAATTTACGGAGTCCAAGAAAAATTTACGGATTTCAATATGTTTTTTATAGATTTTAAGATATTTTTTATCTTGACTTACGTGTACCGTTGATGGAAAAATTCCCCAAACATGCATAGAATAATTTATTTATTTAAAAAATCTGCATATTCTTATAACGTTGTCAACCAAAAATTAAAAATAAAAAAGAAGGAGAAGACCAGGAAGAAAGAAGCAGTAGCATATTTTTCCATGGAAGGCTCCCTGCACAATTAACGGCTATAATTAATTTGTTTGAAGTTCTGCTGCCTAGCTTGACTCCTTCTACCAGATTTTTTAGACTCAGATCTTACAGAAGTCTTCAGTTTGAAAATTTAAATAAATATCTATAATAAGATAACATTTCTTGAATATTGCATAATATTTCCTCAAAAGGAAATTATTTAACCAATTTTAAATATATATTAAAAAGAGTTTCTTGAGTAATTATTCCATCTGGTCCCAAAACA
>JANTPZ010096731.1:0-11460 GCA_025593235.1 Vachellia pachyceras | reverse complement strand
TCTGTCGCCCCCATGAGCTGAGTTTATGTTTCGCTCAGGGTTAAATCTTCGTTCCTTGTCTTCTCCGACGATTCTTCGTCTTCTTTGGCCATTCTTCCGTTGACATTGACGACTAAATTCGAATAGGTAAGGATGATATATTTTCATCACATCTTCGGCATCGGCGATTGAATTCGAATGGGTGAGGATGAAGAATAGACAGAGGACGTGCAAGAGGACAAGCTCATCTGTGGTGTCAACAACGGAGAAGACCGACTGAGAAGTGAGAGCGAGGGTAACTCTGTCTTTTGGCTCTTCCATCGGTCGACTGAATTTGGCTTCCCACCGTTTTAGGTGGGAAGCAAGGTTCCCACGTACGCAGGAAGATGGGTTCCCGCGGGAACCCATTTTCCGTCGCCTTCGTTGAACCAAACGGACGCCGCCGATGGAAAATGTAGGTTTTCCTTTTCCATCGTCACATTTTCAGCGAACCAAACGGGTTGTTAGTGTTCATTTTCCTGCAACTCTGTCCATTCTAGCATCCACATTTTATTTTTTTAATTATATCTAACTATTAATTTTATTTGCATCATATCCAATATACTAAATTATAAATAAAATTATTACGATGAATAAAACTAAAAAATAACAGCAGAGAACTCAACTTTACCCTGCTAATTAAAATTAAACACCAGGGAGAAGGCTCTGGCACACCACAACACAGATGATTGGTTACCTCTTGAGAGGAAGTTATCACAATGGAATGAGATTTAGATCCATGACTTTGTAGAATATAAATGGCATTGTTACTAGCTACACGAAATACTATTAAATGCCAAATATTGAATGGATTAAGTACTTCGCAACTACTACAATCATACATATATATATGCAATCTATATTATTTTTGTAAATCTAGCTAAACATTTTTGTAACATCATTGACCATGTAATTTAATTCATAGGGACTATACTGATATGATCAGAGGTTTTGAACTTATTTCCAACCTTTGGTAAGAAATTGTGCAGAAAATTCATCAAAAGAATTTTGCCATCGTTATGGTCCCGTCATCAAACTTGACCCAAGTTGGTAAAAACTCAATATATTGAATGATCTAATAAAAAATCTAGATTTTATAATTTATATATTTTATAATGATTGAGCAAACTTTTCTTACCAGGGGCTAATTAAATTTGAATGTCCGGAATTTAATTTTTTTTGTAAATGATAATTTTAAATATTATTTTAAAAAATAATAGTTAATAGATGGTTTTTATTTTAGATTTTATATCAGTAAATTTTTTTTTAAAAAAATATAGACATTTTAGAAAATTAAATATAAACGATTAGAAACGGTTGAAACAAAAAGACGGAGGAACGGGCCTCCACAGTCACCTGCCGGTGCTGTGTTGACTCTGGTGCGTCGCTAAAGTCAACAGTCAACCCCTTTTCCTCTTCCCATTCCCATGATCCGTGACGTCGCCGTTTCGTTATATTCGCGCGAACCACCCCACTTCAACTACAACTCCCACTCTCCCTCGAAGCAGCTCAGTGAAACAGAGTATATAAATATAACTACACTTGTATATACTCATGGCACACAAGTTTCGAGTCTCTGTAGCAAATATGAGACCCCTCTTCAGATTCTCGATTCTTCTGGCTCTGCTTGCTCTTGTTGAATCTTCTCCTACTTCCTCCTGCAATCTTAGTCAACAAGACCTCGGCCTTGTGTCCAACGCCTTCAAATCAGTCTCCGGATTCAACGTTTCCTGGTTATCTCACTGCTTCATCGACGATGATCAGTTTAAGGCTATAAGGCTTACTTCCAAGAATCTCCGTGGGGCTATTTCGTGGAAGTTTCTGAGGAACGTTTCAAACTTGCAGGTTCTTGATCTCTCTGGGAATTCTCTTCAAGGCCAAGTGCCTGGCTGGTTCTGGGCAAGCTCGAGCTTACTGGAGGTCAATCTTTCCTATAACAGGTTCGGAGGTAGCATTATTAATGGCTCCTTCGCTTCTTCTCTTCAAATGCTTAATCTCTCACACAATAGGTTCACAAATCATGTTTACCTCTCTGGGTTTCCAAAGCTGAAGGTTCTTGACCTTTCTCACAACAATCTCAGATACCTCCCTTCCGGGTTTCAGAGGCTCGCCAATCTGAACCACCTTGACCTATCGAACGGTAAAATCAAAGGAAATGTCAAAACTATCTCTGTTTTGAAGTCACTGAATTACTTGGACCTATCAAATAACGAGTTGAACGGTACTTTCCCTTCTGATTTCCCTCGTCTTCAAACTCTTCATTTCTTGAACGTTTCTCACAACAATTTCAGAGCAGTACTTAGCTTCGATGCCTACAAGAAGAAGTTCGGCGAATCAGCTTTCCTACACGCTGGTGCCAACTTCAATTACAACGCTTCTAAAATGGCACCGTCTCATCACCCTCCGTTTCACTCTCGGAAACGAACCCCAGAGATTACGAAAAGGCCACCCAAATCAAAATCTAAGACACTGGTTCTCTCAGTGTGCTCTGCTTCAGGCTTCGTCATTGTTCTATTGTGTATATCTGTATTCTGCATCTACAGAAAGAAGAGAAGATTGGCTAAGAGAAACAAATGGGCGATCTCGAAACCACTCCCACCACTGCCTTTCAAGGTTGACAAATCTGGACCGTTCACTTTCGAGACCGAATCAGGTACGTCGTGGGTGGCTGATTTGAAGGAGCCATCGTCGGCACCGGTTGTGATGTTCGAGAAGCCATTGATGAACCTGAGCTTCAAGGACCTGATCGCTGCCACGTCACACTTCGGCAAGGACTCGCTGCTGGCCGAGGGGAGGTGTGGCCCTGTCTACAGAGCCGTCTTACCCGCCGGCGGAGACATCGACGTGGTGATCAAGGTCTTGGAGAACGCAGAGACGTCGATCATGACGCCGCCGTCGAATTGTTCGTTGAACTCTCAAAGCTGAAGCACCCCAACGTACTGCCTATCTCCGGTTACTGCATTGCAGGTACTGTTACTGTACCGAGTTGCATTGCTTCCAAGTGGTTTCTTCCAATTTTTTTAAAATGTTTTTTTTTGGCAGAAACAGTGTACTCTGCTCTCTCAAATTGAATTAAACCTGCTCACATTAATTTCATTCACGGGTTTTAATCTCATGATATCGCACTCACTAACTTGCTGTGTCCCATTTTCCTAAATCTAAACTTTTATTATGATTACGTATAGGCATACGTGTTTGTCCTTTCGTACAAGACATGTTTGTATTTGGATTCGGATTCGGATTCGGATTTGGATTCTTTTAAATATGCAAAATGTTTTAAATTTTTTGAGCCTAACGTTTCCTTTGAGAAATTTATTGTCACATAAAACTTTCCTCCAGTATTAATCTTTTTTTTTTTTTTGAAAAATAATGGAAGTTGACAAACATAGATTCATGTTTGGTCTAATTGAGAAATTTGCTAAAATATTAGCGTGATTAGATGTTGTGAATTTAATTGAAATTCGATTATGTTTACCGCAATTTCAGGCAAGGAGAAGCTGGTGTTGTACGAGTTCATGTCAAATGGTGATTTAGGAAGGTGGCTTCATGAGTTGCCAACGGGGACTACTAACGTGGAGGATTGGAGTGGCGACACGTGGAAGATTCAAAACGGCATCACATCTTAGGCATCCTCACTGGAAACGATGGGTTGGAGAATAAGACACCGTATCGCCGTCGGTATAGCACGAGGGCTGGCCTACCTCCACCATGCCGGATCAAAGCCCGTCGTACATGGCCACCTAGTCACAACGAATATCTTACTCGCTGACGACTTCGAGCCACGAATCACGGATTTTGGGTTCACGAAAATTGGGCAGCAAGATAAGCCAAATTGCACGACGGAGACGGATGTTTACTGCTTCGGTGTTGTGCTGATGGAGCTGTTAACGGGGAGGGTCGGCACGGCGGAGACGGTGGTGTGGGTGAGGAAGATGGTAAGGGAGGGATACGGGGTACGCACGTTGGATGAGAGGCTGAGCGATGATGGCGGCGAGTCGGAGAAAGAAATGGTGGAGAGCCTCCGAGTTGCGTTCTTGTGTACGGCGGAGTCACCGGGAAAGAGGCCTACCATGCAGCAGGTTCTAGGTTTGATCAAAGGCATTCATCCTTGTGGTGGACTCCATTAGTGGCCATTAGAGGTCTCAAGTCTGAGCAAATTGTTCTCCATCATGTTTAATTTTCTGTATTTTGTTAAATTATTTTTGGTCCTTAAAATACGCAATTTAATCCTCAAGTATACATTTTTATTTGTTTTGTAAAATTTATTGTAGGCATCATTTGATGGCGGGAAGGAAATTCTTGCTGTAAGATTAAGATTTATTTTGCACAAGAAATTAGTGAAATACCTCGCAATGCATTGAGTATTAAAATATAAAGTTTTTCAAGGACATGCATCTCATCTCGAATTTCTTGTATAAATACAAATAGCCAAATACAAGAATTCAAATATGCTCACTCTAATTTAAATGTATTTACGTGGGTAATGATTAACTTCAAATTTTTATAACGAAGGAAAATTGTGGACAAAGTGGATTGGGACAAAGAAGCTCGAGTCTTGAGGCAAAGTTTTCATGTAGTCCTTTTTGTGGGCATAGTGCAGGGAATCCCACTCATGTTATTCACTTTTTTTTTGTCCTTTTCTTTTCTTTTATTAATTATTATTTTTTCTTATTTTCAATTTTTGTTTCACTCCTTTTCTTCCCTTCTTTCTTTTGTTCTATTCTAGTTAGTTAATTCATCCTTAGAAAAGAATATTCCTTCTAAATAAATATTAATTTACACATTCAAACAACGTTGCACGTAAATCAAGATAAAACTCCTTCCACATACTATCTCAGAATCCGTAAAATCATTCTCTCAATGGGTTTCTAGACATTGTGAATTTGTTGCTATGGATGTTTTAGCACTTTTGCACTATCAAGGTCATTTTTTTTATTTTTTATTTTTTAACTTTAATTGAATCAAAGCTTGTGTTTTCCGTCGTTTTTTAGATAATTATTCGTGAATGACAATAATCATTCAAGATCTATTCCACTTGATGATAGGCTTTTTAAAATTGCTTTTTTGTAAATATTAAATATAACTTCTAAAAATATGATTGTTGAGGTCGCAGTTTACCAAAAATTATACTTGATGAATTATAATTGAACAATAAATCAGTTTATGATCCATCATTCTTCTAAAGAAGTCAAGCTTTGAAAAGAAGATCGTGCGCGCGCACACACACACACACATATATATATATATATATGCATATGCGTGCATGCACATCCAATTCAAGAATGTGTATATGGATCCATCAAGAACGTGTATATGTTGAATTATTTCACAAACCACGATGTAATGAGTTCAAATATTGTTGTCAATATAATAACTTTATTGGTGGGTGATCCGTCTCTAAACCACAGTTTATAAAACTTTATCGTTGTCTAGCCCTTGAAAATGGATTAAAAGATTTGTGATTTTCAAGGCTTGTACAGGGTGCAACCCTAGGGTCGTTCTTTCCGGAGCTATGTATGTACCACTATTTACTAGTTTGCGATAAGGTTCGCTTTGCAAACTAAATCCATTGTTGTTTCAAAATTGCTATCTACCTAAAGCTAATTATAAAACAAAATTTCTTTTTGGTATTTTTTTTTTGGAATTGAGAGAAAGCAGTGAAAACAAAATTTGAGTGTAAAGTATGGATAATGAAGTTCCTCTTGAAAATGAATCAAACCATCATAGTTCGCAAAAGATTAGGTAAAGTATCGGTTTTCACACTAAGTTTTGTAATTAAAACTCCAACAACTCGCTGGGTCAGGAATTCCATGTAATGAACTCCATTCAATGAAACCCTTTAAAAACACTTAGTGTGTGTACGGAAGTCGCAAAGTGAAAAATCCAACTCAACACAATATTGTCTCTAAAATCAAGCACAACTAGGAAGATGGAAGAGAACAATAATGATTTCATTGAATAGGTAGAAATGAGACTTCATCCTACCACGTCAAACATAAAACAAGTTCGATACACAAATAATCCAAGTTTGGCTCGACCGAGACCCAGCATTTACATACAAACTACAAGTCCTAACTCAGAAACTATGTAATCCATATTATAAATGCATATTGAAAACTAATACTCCCCTTTCGGCACTTCAAACTTAGGCTATCTTCACGTCCAAGAGGAAGGGAGATGCTCAGCTACTCATATGGTGCGGAATCGGGCTCCGAATGGAAAATTGAAGCATCATGACGGATTGGGGATGAAATGGAATGGTAGTAGGGTTTTGATGAGTAGAGAGAATGAGAAAATGGGAATGGAATGGTTCTCTACCTCATTCTTGCCTTCCTCCTTCGAAACCTACCCTAATTAGGTTGTATTAACCGTCCAGGGTCGGATCCAAAGAAGCGGGTCGGGTTATTTTCCATTTGAAGCATAATTTGGTGCTGATGCGCGATATTCGCCGTGGCGAACCTCTCCCGATAATTCTTTGCTCGCTTGATTGAACTTTGGCCGCGGCGAACTATGGATTGCGTAGCGGCGAACTTTCTCAGAGCTGTCTTCACATGATCTTGTTCAGAGTTCCTGAAATGAAATAGTAAATATTTGAAGTATTATTTGCTCATGATGGAATTTAAGCACAATTATATCATTATTCATGGCAGATGCACCCAAAATCACACTAATCCAAATCAACAACTCTAAATCTCCAATTAAGCATAAGAAAGGGCAATGGAAGGCTAAAATTGAATTAAAAACTCTAGAAATTCAAGTATAAAGGTGGTATAAATAAGGCTCAATCAGTGGGCAATGTTTAAACACTTATGTGAGAGCTCTCTGAATTTAAAGGAATGAACTAACCTAATGAGCTTTTTGGATCCAATTCACCTAATTTTTTTTTTTACAAAAAAAACATTATATCTAGAAATTGCAGTAGTATAATAATTATATTATAACTTTTTTTTATTTTCATAACATTATATTTACAAAAAAACTAAATTCAGGCATGAGATCCATGGCACTTGATGATGTGCTGCTTCAGTATTGGATTTGTGTACTGTTTTTCTTTTGCTTTATTATTTCATGTTTCAAAACATAACACCAAAATCTGATTCATAGATGCCAACTTTAAGTTTATGTAAACTTTTCTTTTACCTTTTTTTTTTAAAATGGCCACCTCTAGCTTCATGATGAGATCTCTTTTGATTAAAGTTAATTTATAAGACACCGATAAGATTTGCTTTAGATTCCTCGCTTTTCAGTGTCACATTTGTATCTTATGGATATATATATATATATATATCTTCAGCTGTTCTTTGAACAAGAGGATGTCGACAAATTCGAAAAATAAAAAAAAACTGATCTATGTAAATTATTTTACTATTTTGGACACATTTCATGCTCAAACAATGAAAAGTTAGAAATATATGCATTTATTTGTGAAGACTATAGTACAAAATATTTAAATAATTTCCTCAATAATTCTTGATGTTGGGAATGATAAAAGATTATCTAGGCCATTGGGTTAACAATTCTTTTCTTTTTTTGGGCCTAAATTGGGCTAATGATTCAGTTCAAATTTGTTTTTTGGTATACAATTCAGTTCAAATTAAGTGAGGTGTAAATTGATGTGTTATATGCACACATGCATTTACGGGAGAATTACATACAAGGGTTTCAAATAAGAAAGTTAATTACCCATAGCATCTAGTGACTTGTAAATATAGAAATTTGACATGTAAATAAAAATCCAGATTGTATGGTATATGTAGGGTTTTTTCTTATAGTTATCTTAACAATTTTGTCTACTTTCTCTCACTGCATCTTTAATTTATATACTCTTGACCAGTCTAGGACAATCTGATGAGCTACTATATAGAATTAAAAAGATTCTTTTACTAGTTGTTTTAAATATCAGATTTCATGGTTAGTCTAATATCCTAATTTTCTATTAAGATTAAAAAAAGTGGAAAAGGACAGAAATATAAAAAAGGAAAGATTTGGGGTCAATCCGATAATTTTCTCCTTTTCCTTAAACTATCTCTTCCACCGCCTCCTCCCAGCTTTATCTTAAAAAAAATGGAGAAGCAGCACGTGGGGGGAGGATTGGTGGTGGAGGGGTAATATAAATAGGGAGATTTAGGCTCAAGTCCCATGGAAGGAAGTTATCTATGAAAAGTTTTCAAGAGGTTGTCAATAACAAGTCGAAGAGCACCATTAACAAGTGGAGCAGCTACCATTGACAACTCTTGAGATCTTTTCATAAATAACTTCCTTCTATGGGACCTTAGAATAAAACTCCTATATAAATACCCTCCCCTCCCCCTCTTCAGACACAACACACACGCACGGAGAGAGGAGAGAGGAAGAGAGAGAAAGTGCTTTTAGGGATTTTCAAGTTAGAAGGTTATGCTTCTGGGATCATTTAGGTAAGTAAAATGACTTCTTTTTAATATAGTTTCTTCACGAAAGTTTTTCTAAATATTTTTCTCTATCTAATGGTAGTAATATCATATTGATTTGAGAATATTTTGGTATTTAGATTTTTATATAATTGAAGTTTTATTTATAGAAAATTATATAATAATATATATACCTTTATAATCCTTTTCTATATAGTCAGATTTATTTATTTGATATCTGAAGTATTTTAGAAATTTATTTTGTATAAATTTTTTAATATTTTGAGTTATCAAAAGTTGAGTTAGATATTTTATTTGAGATTATTGAAAATAATAGAGAATTTATTGAGGTTTATGGAGGTAATGGTGAATTTATAATGATTTAGTATTGTTATTAAAGGTTGAAAATAGAATTTGAAATTTTAGTAAAATTATAATTTTCTAATATTTAGATATTTAAAGGAAATTAAGATATTTGAGGATTTTTGTAAATATTTGGGGTTTTTATGAAATTAAAATATATGAGAAAGTACTAAAGAAATAAACTAATATGTGGTAATGCGTAATTTGTGTAGACTAATTGTAGAAATTGTTGGTGTATAACACAAGATTGCTATTGTCATAATATTTTCTTACTGGATAAAAGGTAACCGCTTTCTATTTATTATACATACTTGGGACATGTTTGATGAGTGATTTTGGGTTAATTGTGATGAAAATATTATTATTTGATAAACTTTGTGTTGATAATATTGAGAATGTATTGTGAAGTTGAAAACGAGGAATTGATGTATTGTAATGCAACGTTTGCAAATGTTTTTGATATATGTTCTTTGAATTGATGAAAACCCTTAACCATGAAATCATTGATTGGAATATGTCAATAGCTATTCATGCATGTATACATATTGATGGTAAATTGTGGATGTACTTGTTTAAACGTTAATAAGTGATAATTGTAATATTGGGAGAGAAGGATGTGGTTATTGATGAGAAGCTATTCATGGAGTATAAGGGGGTGAATATCTAGTATGTTAAAGAGGAAATAAGGTTGGAGGACTTTCGAGTCTAATTACCGGAAGATCCTATGCCCATCATCGGGGGACTTCCGACTTTGATTACTGGAAGATCCTATGCCGTTGTGATGAGAGCTTTTGACACCCCTGCGATGTGAAAGGGGGAACCCATGGTCCGGTTTTGTGCTCTGTGGTACTTGGCCAGTCCATATCACTTACTGGTGAGCTCGTTGAATTGTACTACCAGTTATATGAGACAGTACTAACCCATGGGTTCAGTTAGAGGAAATAAAGCTGGGGAGGAATAAAGGAAAACAGAAAGAAAGATGATAAATCTCTGTGTAATGAGTTTTTGTACAATGTTGTGATAATACGAGTATGAAATCCATGTGATTATGAATTGATAAATATGTGTGCGGATATTGATCCAACTGATTTTAGTGATCATGGTAACGACGATTATATTGGGTTGATATACATGAATTTTGTGAAATTGAATAGAGATTATTATCAACTATTTGGAAAGTTTAGTACTACTTGTGAAATCGTTTTCACATGCAATTAATTCTTTATCTCTCATCGACACTTGCCCGTATGCCTTTTAAGTAGGATTGTCGGTTACTAGGACTTTTGTCTCATTCTATCAATTTAACATCTTTTCATGTGATAGTTATCATGCTGAATTGTTGGGGAGAGTTCTTGAGGCAACAGATCTCTCTGCATATCTTTGTATTGCCTCTTTTGTTATTTATGTGTTGACTGTTGTATATTGTCATCTATAGGGCTCATTTTGCAAGACATGTCTTACCGCGTATGTTGATAACTTTATAATATAATAAATCAGAGTTGCGCAGCGGAAGCAAGAACTCTATACTCCTGATAGATTGGAGTAAGTTACTAAATAACGATTATACTTTGATTAATAACTTGAAAGAAGTTAAGTTTTTTGTGTTAAGGTGAGGGTTTTACAATTAGAATTGAACATTGTTGTTATTCTATCTTATCTCAATCTTCCTTACAAGTTCTTTGATATTGTTGATGTTATTTTAGTTTTGGCTTGAAGCCATATTGCTCTAATTTTATATTTTGAAAGTATGACCTGAAATCATATTTTTTTGATTATATGGTCAGAAGTCATATTTCTTTTCTATATTGAGATTATATAGCTCAAAGTTTTATCATATGGCCAAAGGCCATATATCCTTCCTATATAATAATATAGCTCAAAGTTATATTCATTTAATTTCTTATTATATGGTCATTTGTTTGATGGCCAGAAGCCACATAATCCATTTATCTTTAATATAAATTGTTAAAAGTTATTGTTAGAATCCTTTAGATATTTTGGTTTAATGATTATGTGTACGAGGGCCAGCTGTAAAGCATGATTATAGGAATAAATTATGCCCTGATTATTTTTCTGTAATTCATATCCCTAGGATAGTGGGATATCAGACGATCTGATTTGTTCTCCCTATCCTATTTATTCTTCCAACAACTGATGAATAAAGGATGTATTTCTGTGGAGTCTTAACATCTATATGGTATCAGAGCAAGTAGGATGATTCGCTTCGGACTCGGCTTCAACGAAGGCCAGGGTGATCGAAATGTGCCAGAGATCGAAACCTTGGCGCTGGCCGCGAAGAACTCGGCAAGTCACCAAGCGCCTCAGGACACGAACCCGATCACCATCACGATTCATCGCCTGAACAGAGAAAACTATCTCCAGTGGGCGTCGAGTGTGCGACTGTACCTACTGGGCAAAGGCAAGTATGGCTATCTCACTGGGTCAACAAAAAAACCGGCACCGAACGATGAGAAGTTTGCGAGCTGGGAAGTCGAGAACTCGATGGTTCAAGCATGGCTCATCAACTCCATGACCACCGAGATAAGCTCTCATTTCTCCTTCTTTCAGTCGGCCCAAGAGGTGTGGGAAGCGGTGAGAGATATGTTCGCCTCCCACAAGAACATGGCAGCAATCCTAGAGATAGAAAGCTTCCTCCATGATTGCAAAAAGGGTAATTTGTCTGTTACACAGT